>PVKE010029893.1:0-19955 GCA_004027555.1 Craseonycteris thonglongyai | reverse complement strand
TGTGTGTGTGTGTGTCGTAAAATACTAGAATTCCTATTCTGATATTTAGTGGAATAAAAAATAATTTCTAAAAAGCCATGAATCACAAAAAGTCTGGCCAACATTACCATTATATAACATTGTCAATAATGGTGGCAAATGCAGTTGGGGGGGAGGGGTGTATAATCATTGGAAAGGAAGGAGGCAAATTCATTTATTTGTAAATGACATTGAATATGTGGAAAAGCCCAAAGAATCAACTGAAATATTATTATGTGTAATGAGATTTCAGTATGATAGCTAGTTAATCTAAAGTGTGTCATTTATTTTTTTGGGGGGTGGCCTTTAAACTGAAACATATTAATATAGGTTAATGAATGGGAATTCTTATTCTTAAATTCCCTTTTATTTTTTGCCTTCTAGTGAATACCCAAACTTAATTTAATCTTATCATCTCTGTGTAAACTGCAATCTATTTTGAATAAGATATTTTTCATGTTACCTTTTAAAACTTTTGAAATAAAGTGTAGTGAATATATTTAGAGTGACTTTAAGGAAATTTATTTTTTAATTCCCTGTGGCTTGTGATACTTTCTCAATTTTCATGTTAACTTTTAAAACTATTTTGAAGTAAAGTTGCAGCAGTGAATATATTTAGAGTAACTTTAAGGAAATCTTTTCTTTTTTTTGTTTCTTTTTTAAATTCCTGTGGCTTGTGATACTTGCTCTATTACTTGGTAATGCCAGGTAAGGTGTAATCTGATCTTTGAACCATATTCAGTAAATAATAATTTTGTGTGGAGCCCACTGTTCTATCTGTAAGAGGAAAATCATTGCACAAATGTAAGCCTTTTCTTTGCCCTTAAAGCATTTCCTGACTTAAAGACCCAGGTTATATCATGTATTGATTATTTTGTTTTTTAAAAAAGTACTGTCTGTGTTCCAGGTACATGACCTTTTAACAAGAGGTGTGTTGACAAAAGTATTTTCTACATTACATGGAGGAAGAAGGATTATGTCTCCTGATTTGCCACTAATTCTCTTTGTATCTTAAATATAAATTGTTGTATTTTTGTTGTTCATCATTTCTCAGAATTGAGGTCTCTCACACAGTTGCATTGTATTTCTGAAATCAATGATAAATTGGCTATATATCTTAGGATGTGATGCAGATGAGTTATTTAAAACTAAAGCATGTTAACACGGCTATTGCTTTAGCATTTATGAAAATGAAAACTTAAGTCTACTCATATATTCAGAACAAAAATATGTTTCATTCTTTAGTAATGCAGAAAATGTGTTGAATATCTACTGTATGCAAGGTTGTTAGATGCTTCGTATACTTTAGCTAATTCTCATGAAATCCAGACAGTTGAGAGGGCTGGGGTGTCCCATTTAATAGAAAGGAAAGTTCTTCAGAGTTTTAGTTCAAGGCCATACTGAAGCCAGATTTGAATCTAGATCTGTCTCCTAGATTTTTTTCACCTGCAACATGTTATCCCAAAAGAAGGAAAAATATACATCTTTCTTAAAAACTACTTTTATTCTATTTTGCTTTTTTGTGTTGCTCAATACTAAAAATGCAGAGAATTAAATTCTTTGAATCCTTGTCTTCACTATTTTTTATCCTGTTATAGTTCTCACAGTCTGCCATCAATTGGTAGCAGCAGAGAATTTAATTTATTTTCACTGCTGTGGGATTCGTTTCTTGAAGAAACAACTTAGGGTTCCAGCTCACCAAGCATAAGGACATTGTTTCCAGGCCCTAGTAATCTAATTAGTACAACAGTCTACCACTTTTAATATCCTACCATTTCTGTAAACTTTGTAGTTGCAGGTTTGTTTGTTTTGTTTGTTGTTTTTTGTTTGTTTGTTTTTTCTTATGTACCTAACAATTTTTTTTAAATCATTGAATCTATTTTGGTAATGGAAAAAAGAATTTCCAGTGTGGTTATGAGCTATTCTTTGCCTTCCTCTTTAAGAATTACCAAGTATTTTTTAAAATTGAAACTTGAAATTCAATTCATTACTTGGAAGTATCTAAAGCATTTCTTAAGAAACCTCTGAGAATTGATGTTAGGAAATTAAGGGAACAGTTAAAAGATGATTGGAAATAAGATAGCAAAAGAGAAAAGCAAAATGACCTGAAAATGAGAACTTTACAGTTCCAGTTTTACCATTGAAAATAGGTTTATTGTTGTTTTTCTCTTTCTGTTATGCTCTGTGGTCTCATATTGGACAGTGTTGCTAAAAGCCACCAGAGATTTCGTAAGGCTCCTGTTTGAATTTCTAGAATTGGTAATCCAGAATAGAGTTGGGTGGATTAAAATAATGACTTAACTAATAGCATCGCTGAAAACTTGTAATTTAGGAGACCCTTTTTCCACTTCAGTATGTTTTATGTGAGAGACATTGGGGACTAACTATCTCACTGCTGTTAGACCTCATAATGTTTTCTGGTCAGGTTTCTTGTTCTGCCTACCTCTAGTTTACTCTAGTTTCTCTTCTGCTTTCAAGGCTCCAGACCCAGTTCCTGGACCTGCCCTGGAAAAGAAGTATCCAGTAGAGATGAGCTCACTGCAGTTACTTAATTAAAAATTTGTAAGCTGCAAAAATGGCAATGGGCCAACCAAGAACAGCTACAATTTGAATTTTTCTATTTCCAGGTATGCTAAAGTCATGGCACCAGTCAAGCTTAGCCAATGTAACTGCCTTATGATGAAATTTATAATAACCAGAACTTTACTTTCAAAATTTGTGGTCATCTTGCTTTAAAGTATAGTAGCATCTCTAACATCTAGGTAACTTGCAGCTAGTATTGACTTTAACATACCTTTTGCCTGAATATTTCTAATTTAACTTGTTTGCTAGTAGCAAACTAATCCAAAGACAATTTGAGAAAAATAAATTTGAACTACTATTGAGTTAAGCCTTGTAAATGTACAAAAAGTACTCTGGTCTTCATTGAAAAGTAAACATTAACAACAATAAAACTGTCTTCCTTTAGTAGGGCTCACATATATTACAAGCAGTATAGGGAATTAAATAAATAAAACTAGTTCTCCATCCTGAGTTCTTCAGCTATTCTAACACCATGAATGCCTTCACATAAACAGTTAATATATTCTTCAGTAATTGGAAGTCATAAGTAAGATTTCTGGATAGAACTAAATATTGTATTTTATAGCACTTTTACCTGAAGAATGTAATTATAGTTTAAACATTCAGTGTAACTAATACTTGCTGTATTTTTACTTGATTGCTCAAAAGAGATCAGGCAGGAAAGTCATAAGTAGTTATAACTGTAACAACAATTGTAAAACAAAATGTAACAATAAAACTAAAAACTTAGGTTTCCTGCTGCCTTAGATTTTACCCAAGAGAAAACTACTTATGAATGGTTACAGGGTTGAGATCAGTCAGCTTTAAGGGACACATTGCTATTACCAATTTGTATAGATTTAGAAACACAGTCCATAAAAGGTAACTTTATTTACTAAATGGGTAGGTAACCATATCTTTTGATTTTAAAGTTCAATTCAGATAGGTTAGAAATCACCCAATGTCGAACAGAGGGATTTTAATATTCCAATTATTGTTTTAAGATATGATCCTAATATTCTAGCTTATGCTTTATATTCCTCCTTCTTCTATTAGTGCTTAATAAATTTAATGTCAGCAATCTAGACAGCATTAGGTCACTGATTATGTGCCACATTATTTGTTTGGGATTGAAAAAATTTTATCTCATTGTGTATTAGGACTGGAAAGGGAGCTACTACTAGAGTTATAGGAGCATTACCACTGCTTGGTGAATTAAAGGGAAAATTAAAGAGAATTGTATCTAAATTTCAGGTCTTATTAGTTATCACAGGCTATTGATCATGGTAATATCTTTCTATATTATTGAATGCAGATTGTATTTAAAACACTGCTAGGCATAGTAGGGATGTCAAAATGAATAAACCTTATGTTCAGTGAGGTTACAGACAAGTAATTTTTTTTTAAGTATCATAATAGAGGTGCAGACAATGTATTTGAGAGTATGAGAGAATCGGTTTTGTGGAAAGGGTAATGTTTTTACTGAGCCTTGCACACAGAATTCTTTAGAGAGAGTGGCACGAGTACTTCTAAGTAAGGAAAATGAAAGTATGTAGTATGTTCTAGAAATTGTGAGCAGTCCAGTGTGCCTAGAGAATAGTGGGGTACGGAAGGGTCTGATGGGAGATGGAGCTATCTCATACATGCTTTCTAATGTCTTGTGAAGGAGTTTGATTAAATTCAGTAGGAAAATGTGAATCCATTGAAGATTTAGTATTGGCGGTCTTAAATCAGTGAGTCTTTTAAAAAGCTGATTGGTAGAGTGAGGGTTGCTTAATAAAAGTAGTGATTAGGCAGTAGCAGTTCCTAATAAAGGATGACATTTATTATGAGTTTTACCTGTAATTTCTCATTTAATTTATACTACAGAGATGTAAGAAGTAACTGAAATAATACATGTTAGCATTTAGCACAGGACCTGGCTCATAGTAAGTGCTAAACCATAGCGGTTATACTATAAACTCAGAGAAAAGTGTTCCTGTCCACCTTTATGTGTAACTTTCTATAAGAGTGATGTGTTTACTAGGGGACTGTAAAGCTTAAGATAACAATAAATTTATTTTTCTACTGCCCCTTATGTCTTTCTTTTAAACATTTAAACCATCTCATTGGAGGATGAGTGCTATTTATTTTGAGGGCTCTGTATGATTAGTTCATGTTGAATTAACATTTGGGTTAAAAAGAAAAAAGGTACCTGGCTTTTTTTAAAATAGTGGATTATAAATTAGGAGACTAAGCATAGAGACAGTCATGGACCTAAACGTATAAGCCCATAGGTAACATTTAAATTAAAATATAGCTGTAGATCTCATCTGTCAAGCATTCTGAAAATTGATAATTGTTGCAGCTGTTAACTATATCAGTAACAGTTTCAACATAGATAACATAGCCTTTGAGTTATTTGAAAGTTCATATAGTTGGCTAAGTACAGGTGCTTTCAAATAACTCATTTCATTCTACTATTACTCTCCTCCCCACAGATTAGAATACAAGTAATATTATATGGAAATATATAGAAAATAATTTTATAGAGGAAATAAATCTTTTGGGTGTCTTTTAAAAAAAAAACCCAGAGATTTACATGGATTTTGCATCTTTTTTCATTCAGTAATGTCTTATAGGTCTTCCTATATAATTATTTGGATATCTTACTCCACTTTAAAAAAAGAAAACAAAAAAAACAGCTGCATAGTATTTCTTAATATTGTTATACAGTGATTTACTTATTCATTTCTCAGTGGACGTTCAAGTTCTTTTTAGTAATTGGTCACACTGAGGTGACCAACCTTGTATGCTCTTCTTTAAATGTGTGTGTTTGTCTCTGGGTTTGGTGCTTTAATTTATATAGACATAGAGAGATAGAATTCTGGTACTTTATTATTAGTAACAAATTTCATTCAACCCATCTCACAACTGATTGCATTAGCAGTGGGTGGTGACACCACAGTTGTGAACTACTGGCATAGAATACGGATCTGCTACTGACTTAGTTGAAACTGGATATATCTTTTAATATGTCTCTCCATGTTTCTCTTAAGTTAAAAAAAAAAATGGTATAGCATTTGTCTTCTCTGTTTCATATGCAGGGAGGATAAGATGAGATAACAGATATGTGCTATAAGAAGTCCAATATAAATATGAATTCTACTATATTATAGTCTTCTCAAAAGCAGGGACTATATTTTATTCATCTTTGCATATTTAGTGCACCTTACTTGGTGTGCATTGGGCAATATTTATGGAATGGATCCCAGAAATGGTGAGTCGGAAAGTTGATTATATGTATGAGAAAGTTCCAGACTGGTAGAATTCTTTATATCTTTTACATTATTTGAAATCTTTATACTTTTCAGTGAAAACTTCCTACCTTTTTAAATTCATCTCACTTCCCTACTGCACTATAGCCATAATTCTTCAAATTTATCATGTTCTTTCATGGCCTTTTCCCCAAACACAGTTGTCAGTGATATCCTGCAAGATTTTAATCTTCATCTCTCATGGCTACACTCAAGCACTACATCCTTTGTGGAGTTTCTTCTGCCTGTCCTAATTCCTAAAATTTAGGCATTTATTTCTCTTGATCTCTATTGCAGCTTATCCACCTCTAAATATCACAGAGTGACCATTGCTGTGAATGCATGCTCGTGTCTGGGACTTGGTGGGATGTCACAGAACTAGGCAGGGCCTAGAACTTCAGAGATAAATTATCTGAATCTAGAAAGTGAGAAACATGTTATTTTTGTTGATTTGTTGCATGGGTGGTACAGAGAAGGGCAATTGTGATCTCCTGTAATAGGACCCTCTCTACCCCTGTTCTTTAGCCTCATCTTGTATCACACTTTCTCACTGTAGTTTCCCAAACTTACCATGCTCTTTTACTCCTTAAGTCTTTCCCCAGGCAACTACCTATGTGTGAAATACTCTTTCCCTCTCACCTATCCACTTAGTGAACATATTTTTATCCTCCAAACCCCGCTTAGCTGTCACCTTCTTTAATGAATCTTTTCCTTAAATCCTCCCCTTACCTGAGAATCAACTGGTCCCCTCCTTGTTTCCCTTGTGTGGTGCACATTATACCTGTAACAACTCAGTTATTGCATTTATTTGTTGATATGTTTGTCTTCTACTTAAATATAAAATTCCTGAAAATAGGCAACTATGCTTTTATTAATTTTAATATTTTCAGCAACCATTGTAGTATAAAGTAATAGGCACTCAACAAGTTCATTACATAATATGTAATAATACATATTAAAATATATAAAAAATACATTAGAAAATAATTTATAAATAAAAATGTTAAGTAGATGATCACTTTTATCTAGTTCAGATTTTCTATTTCTTTAGGAAACTCTCTAGATTATGGATAAGTATTATAGGATAAGATTTCTGATTCTTTTTTATTGTTATACAATTTAAATTATTATTAAATTGGGGGAAGCCAGGATGGCTCACCAGGTTAAGTGCTTGCCTTGTAGCCCTGGAGGCAGAGGATCGAGTCCCAGCCCCTGCCCATGCAGATTCGTATGCTGAACCAGGGTGTGCTTCCTAAGTGAGAGGCCCCCAGTTCAGTTCTCACCAGGGCCAGCTTCCCATGTGTGGGAGTTCCTGGCCCAGTTCCCACCCTGCGTGGTACCCGTCCACCTGTGTGGAATGAAACCATGTCGAAAACTGATGACATACAACTATGGAGACTGCTCTGGGCCCTCCCCCTTCTCTTTGTCTGTCTGTGTCTCTGTCTCTCTCTCTCAAAAACAATAAAATCTTTAAGAAAAAAAATTATTAAATTGAATTATTCACCAAGGGTATCTATTATCTATAATTGGAGAAATTTTAGACAGATTTATATATATAATAAGTCTGCTTACATAGGAGTTTCTGTTCAGTTCTGAGATTGTTCTTGACCATCTAACAAAAAATTCATTCACCATAACTATAATAAGACGAATAGCCAACTCTATAACAGTTTCATACTTTGTAAGTCTAGCGCGTAGTTAACATATTGTATTTTAGAGACTTAATTCAGTTTAATAGTGTATTACCAGTTTTAAATTTGCTCATTTTGAATTCTTTATAATTTCTTACTAAGATTACTACTATAGTAATGAAATGTTTGGTTTAAATGTTTTCCATTGCACATAGATTTTTATATATTTTCTTTGTTAGCAGGCTTAGCAGTCTCATAATTCAGCACAGTTGTCAAATTACCAATCAAGTGTATGAGGATGTGTATAATTTAAAAATTGCTGATTTAACTTTTTGTTAGTTATTAAAGGTTTTAAGAGATGAGTAATAACTATCCATTTACACTATGTCTAATTTATGAAGCTAATCGTTCCACTCCCAATGCATAAACACACACATAGCAGCTGGCCAGCAATCCACTCTGAGGAAAAGTCAGCTGAGGGCCATCATATTAGAAAGAAGATAGGCGAAAGTGTGAGACAGACAGGAAAAGTAGAGGGCCAAGAAGGGATTGAAACTATATGGGGATCAGTTGGTATAATTTCTCATAACTTTCTCCAAATCTACATAGTAAGATGACATTTTAGATTAGTTTTTTTTAATCTAGAATTAAAATAACTATAATTTTCATGTCATTGAATTTATTGTTTATTACAAATGTTTATGGTTTTTCTAAGACGAAAAAATTGGTTCTTTTAGATTCTTTCATTATCTTTCTCCTCTTTTTTCCCTTTTACCCATAAATAGGAACTTACTATCGTATTTATATCATGTTTTTTAAAGATGATGTTTATGCACAGGACAGATTATTCAAAAATTACAATAAAAAGGAGGACACTGAACAGTAACTTTTTATCTTAAAGCCTTAATATATTAAAAAATAATAATGGGATATGAATTGGAAAATACACAAAAAGGTAGTTATATAATATGTTTTGATGAATTATAACCATTCTGTCTTAGATTTGTTGCACTTTTCTTGATCCTTAGAAAATGGTAGCAGTCACCACAAAACCACAGTGCTTAAATTGCCAAGTGTGGCTGACTTGCACATTCCTTTTAAAAGAACTTATTACTGGTACGTAAGCCTTTTAACAGTAAGAAATCGTCACCGTTCATGGACTTTTGAGGCAATATATTATATGAGAGGATTGGAAAGTTATTTTTTTAATAGAAGGTAGTGTGTATATCATTGTTAAACTATTAATGTTTATTGTTTTTCTTTAGAAAATAAATATAGGTTTATAAAGCTGAAAATCCATCTTTTGGTTACTATATCCTTTGCTCCTTTCAAGCTTTTAATTAACACTAAATCTGAATATAGTAGTTAAAGTAAGTAGCATTTAGATAACTGATTTGGTATGTTTCTGTTATTTTATTTTTGCAAGTAATTGGTTAACTATGTAAAATGATTCAATATGACAGCTGTTTTATGCTAAAGTTGGATTATAATTATCTTGTTTTTAGTCTCAAATGATGATAGTGTTTGAACTTTAGATTTTTAGTTATGTAGCTATAATTCTTATACTGTAACTCTTAGGAAAATAACTAATATTTTAGATTTGGGTGGCAGGAGTTTGCTTTGTCTTTGTTAAATTGTAACATCGTACTCCAAAAAATATAATTCTAATAACATGCTATTAAAAATAATTTTGAAATTAATGACATTTGTAAATTCTTTCTAAGTTAATCAGATATGTAATGTGTCACCTATAACTAACTAGCATTTAATGAGATACTTATAGAATACATCAATAATGTAAAAAATGTTTAAATAGTGTAAGTAATTAAGTAATTTTTTTTTTCTGATTTAAGCCTCAAATCTTCACTGAGGCTGAAAGTTTTAAAGCTTAATTTTTAAAATTGTGGCATCATTCAGCTATTTTGATTCCATATCAATGCTTCTTTCTATAATGAAGATATTCTTTAAGAATAACTCACTGCACAGTCTGATAATGTCAGCCAATCCACAGAACAAGTATATTATAATTAATAATAAGAAACTGTTAACATCATGTTGACAATCAGACAGATAAGTTGAAACATTCTGCCTTCCCATTAGTCATCCTGTGAAAGGGTTAACAGTTGTTTGCAGTGCAGACAGTTCTGCTTAAATTTGACATGTGCTTCTAAAAATCACCATGTTTTACAAAGTGTGTTAAAAAACCCACAGGGCTTATGGAAAAATGGAATTTGGGGTATAGCATTCAAAAACTTTGTCAGTGAACATTTTTAAAAGCTAGGAACCTTTAAAAACCTTGGTAGGGGAAGCCAGGATGGCTCAGCAGGTTGAGCACTCACTTTGCAGCCCCAAGGACCAGAGATCAAGTCCCAGCCCTGGCCCATGCAGACCCATAGGCTAATCTGAGGTGTGCTTCCCATGCGGGAAGCCCCCAATTCCATTGTTGCCCCCCCTGGTTTGGCCCCTCGCTCAGGGGGGTGTGCCTCCCATGGGGGAGGCCCCCAGCTCAGTTCCCACCCTGCACGGCCCCTGCCCACCTGTATGGAAAGAAACCATGTTGAAAACTGATAAACTATGGAGACCGCTCTGGGCCCTCCCCTTCTCTCTGTCTCTCTCGTTTTCTGTCAAAAACAATAAAATAAATCTTAAAAAAAAAAAAGTAGTACATAGATAATAACATCGCTTAAAATGTGTATACATTTTTTTGGCACCACCAGTATATGAGTATATAGTTACAGGATGTAGAGTACAGCATAGGGAAGAATATAGTCAATGGTATTGTGATAGTTATGTAAGGTATCAGATGGGAAGTAGACCTGTTGGGGTTATCACTATATACATCTGTAAGTGTCTCTAAGTATTATATTCTGTTGTACACATGAAACTAATAAAAACTAAATAAATAAAAGTTGGTTCTCTGGGAATTTAGTGTTGCTTCATTATTTGCTTCATGTTTTACCTTCTAGTCAGGAGCAGTCAACTTCTGTCTTGGACATACTTTTCTATCTGTGGTAATTATTTGGGGTTATTGTTGGTTTAATATCTTGTTAAGGCATTTTGCTAGAAAGTAATACATGTTAATTACATCTATAACTTCAGTAGTAGAGTAGTAGTGTTTTCCCCTCATCCATTCCCCTCACATTTCTCCCCATTTCTTCTGGGATTAGAACTGTAAGAGCTTTGCTGTTTTGTTGGACTTGATGGAACAGCTTTTGTCACTAATGATTAAGTATACAGTTTTGTTTTGTTTCATTAAGAACACATACACTTCTTCCCAAAATGCTAGTATGGGAAAGGACCTTGGAGATAAAAATCCATGTTTCATGATAGACTTAAGTGGCTAGGCTAACAGTATTTGTAGAAAAGAGTAATGTAAACACTGAATATGGATTTAAGCAGAATTTTTTTAATAAGTAATTGGGCAGATGGGCATAGGAGTGGAAAAGTATGGCATAGATATGAGGTAGCAACTGAATTATAAAGCTCTATCTTCATTTTCTACAGTAAAAAATTCAGAGATAACGAATAAAATTGAAAAATTAAGAAATAACCCCATAATCATCATGTGTCAGAATGTGGATCAACAGCTTAGTGGTTACTTACCTTGACAGAATAGGATAAGGAATGGAGAGGCATAATGCATGGAATTCACTGGTGTACTGTTTGACTTATTAAACTATGTACGTGTTTTCTACTTTAAATTTTATTTAAATATTTTATTATAGAGTATGTCATGTTAAAACATTTCCTGAACAAAAAAATTATTAAGCTATTTGAAAATCAAATTTTATATATGCTCTTTAGTTATTATAGTTTTTTGGGCTGGAAAGAATGTTGACCTTTAGGAAAAAAATTAATAGAACTATATAATATTTTGTACAGTATAGAATCAAGAATATTTTCTTCAAGTGTTCTTAAATTATATGGTAGGATTATCTCATCAACATTTAGGTTTTAATAAATGCCAGAACCAGGGATGCTTTTGAAATGTTTATTTGCAGCCCAGACCACTCCTCTGAGCTCCAGACCTATATATCCCAGCTCCCTGTTGTGATTTCTCTGTTTTAATGTTTTAAAAGTACCCTACACGAAAATGTACAGTACAGTGTAAGGAATATAGTCAATAATATTGTAATAATCTTGTATGTCAGGTGGGTACTAGACATATTGGGGATCACTTCATATGTTTCATAGACGCCTAATCACTATACTGTACAGCTGAAACATAATGTAACATAGTATGTCAGAGGATAATTGGAAAAAAGTCAGACAATAATAAATAAATATGCCCTAAAATCACCATGTTTAAGACTAAACCTGTAATCTACCCCTTAGTTTACAATCTTGGATCTTTTCCATTCTTCCCTTGTTTATAGATGGGATTGCCATTTAATTGAGCAAATCAGAAATCTCAACCTTGACATCTCCTTCTTCACTCCAAAATCTAATCCATCACCAGGTTATATTAATTTTTACTTCCTAAATATCGCAAACTTCTATCTCTATAATCACAGCTGTTAACCATTTCCTGGCTTAACTGGTGTTCTCATATATTCTTTTGCCTTTTTGTCCATTCTATAACCACTCTTCGTATATACATAATTTCTTGATTATGTCACTTTACCTGCCTCTGAGCTTAAATTCTTCAGTGACTTCCCATTATTCTGAAGGTACAAGTAAAACCTCTAATTTTAATGGTCTGTAAGGCAAATCATGATTTGGACCCTACCTTTTTCTTGCTCTCTGTTCTCTACAATTTTTCCTAATATACCATGCTTCCTTTCAATCTGTTTTTGAATCATGGGAAAGAGATGAGAAAAATGATAGCAACAAGATGGCTGAGAAGGAAGGCAGCATTTCTAATGGCAGAAGGAGGCAGGCGGAAGATAAAATAGTGGGCAAATTAAAACTATCTACCCCCTTCTCTCTGTCTCTGTATCTCTCTCTCTCTCTCTCTCTCTCTGTCAAAAACAATAAAAAATAAATCTTAAAAAAAAAGGAAGCCAGGATGGCACAGTGGGTTAAGCACTCACTTTGGAGCCCCAGGATCGAGGATCGAATCCCGGCCCCGGCCAGTGCGGACCCATATGCTGAACTGGGGAGTGCCCCCAGTTCAGTTCTCACCGGGCGAGACCCCGGCCCAGTTCCTGCCCTGTGCAGCCCCACACCCACCTGTGGAATGAAACTATGTGGATAAACCAATGATGTGCAACTATGGAGACTGTTCTGGGTCCTCCCCCTTCTCTCTGTCAAAAACAATAAATACATACATACATACATACATCTAAAATCATCTAAATTATGAACTTGAATCAGTGCACCTTTAATCCAATAATTTCTGTGACCTGGAGAGCCAAGGACATTTACTCTAATACTTCCTTCTCTAGCAGGGTATCTGCTGCTTACTAAGCAGTCCTTAAATTCATGGGTTGTGGATAAATAGATAATGATAGTCCAGTTTTAAATAGTCTTCATAAATATCTAAATTTTTATCAGACCTGTAAGCTCCCTTGTTTTTCTTTGTTGTTTTTTAATCTGGAGTCTGGTCTCTTCTTGTAGGTACAATTGAACAGCTGTGTTGTACTGGAAAAATTAAGCATGATAAATGGCAGTGAATATGAAGATATGCCAACTATCATAGCTTGAAGTCTGACTGAGCCATTAACCAATACTTAGTATTCTGCATTGTCATAACTGAGAGGTTACATAAATTGTTTACATACTCTTCAAGAAAGGAAAAAATAGGGCACATTTTTTAAACTTTTCCATTATATTTACTATTAGGTTCTGTAGTACTCTATGTACTCTCCTACTATTTAGAATCCTTAAGAAATGAATCATTTCAGCTGGTAGCAGTTTAGGAGCCAAAACTTTGCACTTAATGCTAGAAACACTTCTATAAAGTATGATTTTTATTCTTGTCTCAGAAGAGCAGATTTTTTGCATCTTTTCATAGGAAATATTTTCATTTGTTATTAGAAAAAAATTTCAGGTTAAGTTATAAGGCATTACTAGGTTTTCCTTTAGAAGTTAAGTAGGTGTCTGTCTGCTTGTCTGTTTGTTTCAGTAATGAGTTTAGTTGTAAAACTTAATCTTCTCATCCATGCAGGCTACATTTAAATATAGTTATTTTGCCTTGTCCTTAAACTTTACTTTTGCTGAATGTAGAATGTTGGCCATTGGTCTTTTTTCCCTTTCAGCACTTAGATTATGTCATGTCACTGTCTTCTGGCCTCCATTATTTGTAATGAGAAGTCAGCATTCACTCGAATTGTTGTTCCCCTGTGTGTCATTTCTTTGACTGCATTCAAGATTTTCTTCTTCTGTGATTTTCAGTGGTTTGACTATTATGCCTGTGTGAGGTTTTCTTTGGCTTTTTCTACTTAGGATTTGCTGTCGTCTTGATCAAAATATTTTTGTTTGTTTTTGTTCTGTTTTGTATGTTTTTTAAATAATCTCTGGCCAGTTGTATTACAATTTTTGCAGTATTTACTTTTCACTGGTCTGTTCTGGCATTCTTATAATGATACCAGAATCACCTGGATCAATGATAATCAGTTTGCATATACAGTACTCTAGTATTTTTCACATGCTATGCCCTATTCAGTATTTTTGCCACAGTAGTGAGAGACACCAGTTTTGGCCAAAATGGCATGTATAATGCTCTGTTTCCTCAAAACTGGCCAGTTGTAGGTGAGGATGACCAGTTTTGCTTTGCTTGTCTGATCATTTTCAGAATCTGCTTATATCCTATCAGGTACTTTGCACTTTTCATAAAGATTTGGAGCCTAGAGTTGATAGACTCCAGTGACGTTTTTGTCTTCTTTGCAGCCACCATCATCCTGCCTTAGGTGCAGGAAGGTCCCCAACCAAGAGCAACCACCAAGATATCTGAAGATCCCATCAAGAGTTTGATCTGTAAATTTATGTCATTTACTAATTTGTGGAAATTTTTAGCCACTATTTTTTCAAATACTCTTTCCTATGCATTCTCTTTTCCCTATCCTTCTGGATCTCCAGTTACAGGTATGTTAGAATTTTTGATACTTTCCCACAGGTCCCTGAGGTTCTGTATACCCCCCCACACCACCACCACCTAATGTATTTATTTATTTATTTATTTATTCTCTCTATCCCTCAAGTTGTAATGTCTATTGCTTTGTCTGCAAGTTCACTTGTCTGTCATTTCCAATCTGGTTTAATTCATCCAGTGATTTTTTTTTTTTTTTTCTTTCTGACATTTTATTTTTCACTTCTTAAATCTGCATTTAGCTTCTTTTTTTTTTTTCCCTGACAGATCCAAGTATATTTCCCTTACACTTTGAAAATAGTTAAAATAGCTGCTTTTAAGTCATTATGGTCTAATCCCAGCATTTGGGTCATCTTGGGTTTGGTCTCTTTTGGTTGCCTTTTTTCCAAGGGTCAGTATATGGGTCAGTTTTTTCAGTTTCTTATATATAATAATTTAGATTGTTTCCTGAGCATTATGAGTGACACATTGCAGAGACTGTAAATTCTATTTTGTTTTTCCAGTGAGTATTGATGTTTGGTTGGTTTGTTGGATTTCTTACTTTGTTTTAGTAACCAGTTAACACAGCTGAATTTAAACTACAGACAGAAATCTCAACTCCATAATATTAGCTGCAGCCTGGCTGCTTGGAATCTCTCATATATGTAGTTTTGGGATCAGACATGTGTACAGAATACATAGAATTTGGTCCTTCTCTCTGTGATTTACTTACTAGGTTGTGGTTTTGCCAATGTCTGTCCTTTGGTTCATTAATTGAGTAAGACTGTAGGTTTTCTGTCTCGATTTTAGCCACCCAAAACAACTGGGGCCTGTTCTCTGACTAAAAGCCATGTAAAAAATGGAAAATCAGCCCTTCTTTCCCCCACTTTCGCACCACCACCGTCATCAACCCATTGCTGTTTCTTCCTTCTGCCTTCAGGTAGTTGTTTTTTAAACTGTGTCTGTCATTTACAGTTGTACTTGGTGAAAGAATTGGTCCAGTAGGAGCTACTTAGCCATTGTAGGAAGTGGGACCCCTAAAATACAATTGTACATTTAAAAACTTTCCTCAGTTGTGTACTTGATAGTCTTAATTAGAAAAGCAAGTGTGTTGAGTTTTTCAAAGAACTTGAGATTTCTGTATATGTTTCCATAATGGAATAAGTAAAAATTTATTTTTATGATTTATCCTCTTTTAAATAATAAAGTTGGTCCTGAATTAGACTGAGAATTTACTTATTTGACTCTTCCTCAAATTATGTATATATTTACAAATCTAGATCATTGGAAATTTGTTTTGAAGAAATATGCAGAAACCATACAATAAAGCCTTTATTTCATAAAACAAATATTGCATCTTTGACCTAGATCCTGGAGGTACGGCAGTGAACTTTGAAGTTCTTGATCCTTGGAGCTAACATTTTGGGGATAGATTGGTAATAAATAAGTATATGTTAGGTATTGATAAATGTTTTGAAGAAAAAAGGTATGGCGGGCTAGATGTATGGCATTATTTTAGATAAAGAGATTGGCCAGGAAAGCTGTCTCTGAAGAAGTGACATTTGATCAGAGACCTTAATGAAGTAAGAGACAGAACCATGCAAGTGTCTTGAGGGAAAAGAGTTTTAGGCCACAAGGAGCAGCAAGTCCATAAACCCTAGGGGTGGGATGAGGTTGGCTTCTTTGGAAATAACCAGAACCAAAGGAGCTCAGTCTAGAGCTGAGGGAATAAGGAGAGTGGCAGAAAATGAAGGCCAAGGGGTGATATTATTCAGGAGCCTTGTGTCGGAGGGTTTTAAGCAGGGGGAATGATTGCTCTGATCTACTTTTTACAAAGATCACTCTGCTCAAATAGAAGGTGGATGCAGGTAGAACAAAGAGTGAAGGCAGGGAGGAGACCAGTTAGGAGGGAGATGTTTGCTTTCAATCTAGGTGAATTGTGATGGTGGCTTGGACAAAAGCAGTAACAGAGGTAGGAGGTAAGATTCAGAATATATTTTTGCAAAGACAGACAACAAGATTTGATGGCGGATTAGGTGAGGGATGTTAGAGAAGGCACAACTGGATGAATAAGATTTTTAAAAGACTGGGAAAACATTGGTTTGAATGGGGGAGGGAGAATTAAAAGTGTGACTGTGGACATACTAAGGATTTTAGGTATCCAGAAGGATATGGCAGGCAGGCAGCAGCTATATTAGTCTGGAACTCAAGGAAGAGCGCTCTCTTGGAGTTGGAGATACAAATTTGCAAAGCCTCTGTTTAAAGCAGTGTGTTTGAATGAAATTATCTGGAAGAAGCGTATAGATGTAGCTATAACCCTAAATTTGAACTCCATAGCCCACCAACATTTAGATGTCCAGAAGAGGAAGAAGATCTGACAAAGAAAACTGAGAGGGAGCTGCCAGTAGATAGGAAGAAAACCAGAAGAGTATAAATCTCCTGAGCGAAGTGAAGAAATTGTTTAAAGAATGAAGGAATGGCTGCAGAGAGATCTGGAAAGATGAGGACTGACAATTAGGTTTGACAGCCTGAACATCTGTGATAGCTTTGAATAGTCGTTTCAGTGGTAGAATACTGTGAATGGGGTAGGTTTAAAAGAGTTTAGGAAGAAGGAATTGATGACACTTCAGTATAAAGCTATCCTTTCAGGGAATTTTAGCCCAAAAGAGGGAAAGGGCACAGAAATGAGTTCTATTAGCTTGAGTGAAGTCAAGGGCATCAGTACTGAAGCGTTCTTATCACCTCTTAAATTACTTTAAAGTATCATTTACTAATATTCAGTACTTTGCCAAAAAAGAGAGAGAGAATATGTGTGTTTGAGAGAGAGAGACAGGCAGACAGACAGACTAGGAATAGATTTGGGAAATCTAATGCAAATATCTTGGTTTGGCAGTATTTTTACCTATGAGATATAACCAAGCTAACGTCACATAACAAAAGAATTAAGTAAAATTTAATCAAAGGATAATTAAAAAGCTGAAAGGCTTTACTATGCATGATACGTGAGTTTTTGTTCCATTGAGGACTCAGGAGATCTATCATAACTAAATTTACTCAAAAATATTTTAATATCTACTGAAAACTGTTTACAGAATGAGTACAAAGTACACAATAATGGACCAAAGAGATCTAATTCACAATTTGTGGAGTTTACAGACTTATATTTTTTAAGCTTACTTTAACAATGTTAAAAGAGAAATACTACAGATTAGAAATTTGTTTTAAAGAGATTATCTTATTATTGAATTTATCCTAAACTCAAATGTATTTTAATTATTAAGCAAATGCCATGATTTTAAATATTTTAATATACTAGTTAGGTTTACTGTACTTATGCTATTTATATTTCAAAGAGGCTTTCAAGATTCAGCATGTTTACATTAGAAATATTAGGAATAAAAATAAGATAGACAGTTCTCAACTTGGCCACACATGAGAATCACTAAAGGAACTTTTAAAAATCCATATGCCCAGGCTGCTTACCAGCCAATTAAATCAGAGCCTCGGGTTGGGGCTAAGCAGTAGTCTTTTTTGGGGGGGTAGGGGCGGGGGGGGTGCAAAAGGCTACTTACTAAGCCTCTGAGAATGAATTGATTACACGTTTAAGGATTGAGTATATCTGAAAATTAAGAGAAATGTCAAATGCATTGGGTTATAGGTCATTTTTAAACAGTGCATACAAAGTCATTTATAGAACCAAACTTGTTCAGGATCTGAATTTTATGTGGAATAAATGAGAATTACTCCCCTTAGACTGTCCTCTAATCATTAAGAAAAAAATCAATAAAGTTACGCATTTTCCCCCTTTAAAAGAATGAGAGGTGGACCACCTTAACAATTTCTTACTTGAATGACTTTTGTTACAGCCATTATAAAGCATACAAATACAGAGGAATTAGGCAATTTAAAGTTTGCCATCAGGATTTATAAACTAGAGATAATATAACTATGAAGAAAGCGTTATAGGGCTAAATATAATATTTTTATAGTTTATATTAAAGTGTTAGGTACTAAAGCACATACCCTTTTGTATTGAAATTTTAAATCCACAACAGTATTCATTCTATAATCAGTTCTCATTAAAGTTTTTTTTCTCTTTCACAGAAAATGCTTGGACAGAAGAGATGAGTACTATTTCCACTAAGGCCTAGAATTGCCTACTGTACAAATAGTCCTGATCAGGCAATATACGAATGGCCCAAGGAAGCCACCAAATTGATTTTCAGGTTTTACATGACCTGCGACAAAAATTCCCTGAAGTACCTGAAGTTGTTGTGTCCAGGTGCATGTTACAGGTCAGTGGTCAATGATTTCTGGATTTCTTAATATAAACCTGGTTTGTTTTTTTTAAACATTGGAAGAGAACTCTTATCTTGTTGGCATTAATGTGCTAGGATGAAGAGATGAGCTTTGATGTCTGATAGTCACCTGGCCTTTAACCAGTTATTTAGGCTCTGTACCCCATCTGTAATATGGGCAGTACCTACCTTGTAAAGTAGATGTGAGGAATTAAGTGCGATCCCAAAATAAAGCATTGATAATGGTTTGTACTTGGTATGAGCTTGCTTTACTTTTTCCTCTCCTATTTTGCCAGGAGAATTCCAGATCTTATATGAAAGTGAGGCAGCTATTAAATAGGAGTCAGTACTCTTGGGTTCTAATCCTAGATAGGCATCCAGAGCATATTTTGCAAGTACTATGCATTCTTTGTACTTGAGTTTTCTTACCTGTAAAATGAAAGAAATTAACTAGACAATGCCTAAAGTCCCAATTCTAAAGAAAAAAAGATTTTGTATTTTTTTTAATTTAAGTTTTCCAATTAATGTCACTAAACATCCAATAAATTTTTACATGTTTTTTAGTATGTATGATTTTAGAAACCCATAATTCTAAATATTTAGTGATAGTTAGTTGTACCTTCTTTTTTTGATTAAACTGGAAATATTTCTATCAAAAAGTATTTTTCAGCTTTTTAAAATAAAGATATAAAAACATAATGTGGTCTCAGATATATTTGTTCTTGACAAATTATATTTAAAGTTTGAAATTAGGGGAAGCCGGGATGCCTCAGTGGGTTAAGCACTCACTTTGCAGCCCTGGGGACCGAGGATCAAATCCCGTCCCCGGCCCGTGTGTACCCATATGCTGAACTAGGGAGTGCCCTCAGTTCAGTTCTCACCAGGGCGAGACCCCGGCCCAGTTCCTGCCCTGTGCAGCCCCGCCTACCTATGGAATGAAACTATGTGGAAAAACCAATGATGTGCAACTATGGAGACTGTTCTGGGCCCTCCCCCTTCTCTCTGTCTCTGTCTCTGTTTGTCTCTCTCTCTCTCTGTCAAAAACAATAAAAATAAATCTTTAAAGTTTGAAATTGTATGAAATGTTTAAAAACTCAATGTCTATACCTGATATCAAGTGACTACATTTTGTTAACACCCT
>PVKE010029892.1:0-19956 GCA_004027555.1 Craseonycteris thonglongyai | reverse complement strand
ATCAAGTTGTTTTTCGGGTCAACGTATTTATGCGAATCTTTGTTTTCAAACATGAATTTAATAAAATCACAATATAGATCTCGACTTACCGATGAGCATCTTAATAATTGTTTGCTAACAGGGTTGTCGTCATACTCTCCTAATTACCAGGCACTGGCCAATGAAATGCAATGCCAAAGATCACACTGACAGATTGTTTTTTTTTTATGTTTTCTTTTATGTTTTTTAAATGATTTTATTATACGTGTGTTTTTTATTTACTTTGTATTACGTTTTGTATATATGTTTCTTTGTGTGTGTATAATTTGTACAATAAATTTATTATTTTAAAATTATTTTTGTTTATTATTTTTTATTCTTGTTCAATAATAAATATCTTTAGAAATAGCTGGTGCCCGCCACCCAACCGATATTTTAGAATGCGCCCTAGGGTATAAAAAGGTTGGGAACCCCTGCTCTAGATGTTACTGTCATTGGATAGGACTCCTGAACTGCTGTAATCACCTTGTGACCACGGGGACACAGTCAAGGAACACTTGGGGTATGGCAGAGAACAGAGATGAAATGATCTGGACCCTTAATGACTTTCCCAACTGTCTTTTAGAAGTTCTCAGTATGTGAGACAGTATGTTTTCTCATGTCTTAAGACATCTGGAGCTGGGGTTTCTTGGGCCAGGGATATCCTAACTAAAATTCATTCTGTTCATTCATTCATTCATCCATTCATTCATTGAATCATTCAGTACATACTTTCTTGGCAACTCTGGGCCAGAGACACTGTAACTAAGAGCTGGATACAGAAATTAAAAAATGAAGTTGGATATGATTATGTCCCTAGTTTTGGTTGATACAATGTGAGCATAAATGGCATGTATTCCTCTGGAAAGGGACTTTAAGAACCAATATGGGAAACAAACATTGTTAGGTTTCCTTTCCTCTGTCATGATGCTGAGAAATTACATGTTGAGAAAGAATTCCCATTCACCCAGCTCTCCAGTGACTAGTTTCAGCAAAATCCTGCTCCTTCTTTCCTACAGTGGATACGTAGTGACAGAAAAAATATAACTGCTGTTTTCAACCACCATGAACTTGGGGTTCTTTATCATCATGCAGAGGCTATGCTAGCTGACAAGCATGTGAAGTGCTTAGCACAGAGCCCGGCACTCAGTGTTAAAAAGCCCACCTGCTGCTGTTGCTATTGTTCTGTTACATGTTCGCAGCCTCCTAGAGCAGTGAATTAAGGCCAGCACCTATCTGGAAATGCACTCAGAATATGACTGTTTAAAAGCCAGTCATTTATGGGCTTGCCAAAGTAAAGTGGGTATCAGTTAGCTACAGAATATAAGATTATACTCAGTCTTCTAGACTTAAGCACCCTAAAATCCCAAATAAACAAGATATCTTTAAACAATAACAAATGTGAAGTTTTACTCTTAAGGTTATAAAATTACTTGTAGCTGAGTTAATTCGAAATCTGACTTCCCAACAGTTGAAAGGGAAAAATGACTGAGAGCTGATAGCATCCTGCAAATGCAATGTTATTAAGACTATTTGCAAAAGTATAGTGTTCAGTTCAGTAGAATCTTGTAGTACTCAGTGTGGCTGCTACCATGTCTGGGACAAAGCATGGCACCCCTCTTTCAGAGAAATCTTGATAATTAGAGATTGTCCTAGGAAGAGGAATCAGGTCAGCTAAAGTCTAGAAACTCCTGTGAAGGCCACAGCAGAGGCAGGTAAGGTGCTACATCCGAAGGTGGGTGGATAGGGACACATTAGCTGTCTTCAAATGTTTAAAGAAGAACCCACTTCAACTGGGTAGGTACAGAAGCCAAACCAGGACCAAAGGTGGAAATGTCAGGGACACTGAGTTCAGCTCAACACAAAGACATCTGACCTCATTATAATTATAGCTGCACAAGGGGTAGGATCTTGAAATTGTGAGCTGTCATTCAAAGTGTACTAAATGCCAGGTGATCGGTGAGCAATGCAAAGATTAATGTGATGTGATTCCTGGTTGCAGGGTATTTACAATCTATGATGGGTCAGCAACAGGTACACGGGTAACTATTTTGTGTGATAACTGATACTGTAGAGTCTGTGCTAGCTTCCATGGAGATATTAATTCTGATTTGGATAATCAGGAATCACAGCATGGAAGTTGTATTTTGCCGAGCCTAAAACAAAGGTTTGGACTTTGCATTGCAGGGGAGTAAAATATAAATATGGGGAAACTCACTAAATTTTAAAGCCCCCCAAATTCTCTAGAATTTACCCCATCTTCCAAAGGCAAGACAAACACAACAGTGATCTAAAGGAATAAGACATATTTAAAATGTGTACATGAACTCAAGGGACTCCTCCTTTTTAAATAATAACAAACAAACAAACCAATAAAGGGGTGGTCTGCTTTACTCTGTCTGCATTGAGGCTGTCACCCAAGGCTCACTGGAGAAAGTGAAGGAGCCAAAGTTTGGAATGGGATCCAGAAGGGAAAAGACCAGTCAGCAGACAAAGGGCACGCTTCCCTCCCTACTTGCTTTTCTATGGAGAATTTTACACTCTTGATGTGGCTGGGCAAATAATCCTGGTGGACTAAACAATCCTTTCAGACCAGGGAGAGTATCTGAACCCTTTTGACAGTGGGACCTTACTGTGAGGCTTGGGTCCCTCCTGATTTGCTTAGAAGTGTAACTGGGAAGAAAACAGGATGGCTCAGCAAGTTAAGTGTTTGCTTTGCAGCCCCGGAGACCGAGGATCGAATCCCAGCCCCGGACTGTGTGGACCCATATGCTGAATTGAGGTGTGCTTCCCATGCAGGAGGCCCCCAACCCAGTTCCCACCCTGTGCAGCCCCCACCCACTTGTATGGAACAAAACCCTGTCAAAAAACTGATGATGTACAACTATGCAGGCTGCTCTGAGCCCTCCCCCTTTTCTCTGTCTCTGTTTGTCTGCCCAAAACAATAAAATAAATCTTTGGGGGAAGAAAAGAAGTGTAACTGGGAAAGACTTATGAGTTTTGGAAAAGGGATAGGTTGTGTTATGCTATCCCCAAAGGACATGGAGGACTGAAGTAGCCAGAAAGTACAAGAAAGAAGCAGGGGGACAAGAAATAGTCTCTATAGACATAGTTATAGGGATCCCTAAACCTATCCACCCTGTCCTATAACCAGCATCTGAGCAAAGGAGTTGCAAGCCACTGACACTGACCATCCCTTTCTTAGGTTCCAATCCATAATCAATACAAATGGGGTTACATCCTGATAATTTTAAGAAGATCAATGGTACTTGATGGGAAGGAGTAGCCATGTGAGAAGCTGCAAAGCCATGGTAAGGCAGTCCTAGGCCCAAGACTGAAGCTTTCTGCTTCCCAGCTCTGTGACCTCAGGTGAGTAAGGGCACCTCTCTGCACTCTGTTTCATTTGCAAAGTTAGTACAAGTAGAGGTCAGGTCGGCCAGCTGTGGGGATTACACAAGATGATGCAATGTCTCTGTTAGGGTGTTAGCACAGTATTAGATATGGCAGGCCCTCATAACATAAAGCCACCAGTATTTATTTTTTATTTTTTTGTTAAATTTATTGGGGTGACATTAATTGATATCAATTACATTGTTTCCAGGTGTACAATTCTATATTACATTGTCTATACATCGCATTATGGGCTCACCACCCAGAATCAGCTTACTTTCCATCACCGTATGTTGGATTCCCCCTCCCTGCTCCCACCCACCCAGATCTCCCACTCACCTCCCCCCTTACCCTCAGGTAACCACTAAATTATTGACTGTGTCCATGAGTCTTTGTTTCTTTGTTCCTTTCAGTTTTAAATTCCACCTGTAAGTGAGGTCATATGTTTCTTGATTCTTTCATTCTGACTTATTTTGCTTAATAAGATGTTTTCAAGGTCCATCCATGTTGTCACAAATTGCTGTATTTCATCTTTTCTTATTGCTGAATAGTATTCCATTGTGTAAATGTACCACAACTTCTGTATCCAGTCATCTATCAGAGGACACTTTTGTTGATTCCATGACTTGGCCACCATGAACAGTGCTGCGATGAACACTGGGGTACATATGTCTTTGCAGATTAAGGTTTTCTGGTTTTTTGGGTAGATACCCAGGAGAGGGATTGCTGGGTCATATGGCAATTCCATTCCTAGTTTTTTGAGGAATCTCCATACAGCCTTCCGCAGTGGTTGTACCAGTTTACATTCCCACCAGCAGTGTATGAGGGTTCCTTTTTGTCCACAGCCTCTCCAGCACTTGTTATTCTTTGTCTTGTTGATTATAGTCATTCTAACAGGTGTAAGAGGGTATCTCATTGTGGTTTTAATTTGTATTACCCTAATTGCTAGTGAAGTGGAGCATTTTTTCATGTATGTGTTGTAAAGCCACCATTATTGTTTTATTTTGCAGAGAAATACAAGCCAAAAAGAATTAGTGATTAGTTTGGCCTTGTTGGACTTTGGGCTTGAAAATGATTTAACCAGTTTGAGCATGTGTCCTATGCAAGGCACGGACTTAGTGCTAGGGACACAGTGGAAACAGCACAACAGAGTCCCTTCTCCCTTCATGAAGTTACAATCCAAAGGGATAAGCAAACATATAAGCATGACACTTTTAGATAAAGATTAGAGCTATGAAGAAACTTAACAAGAAAGCAGGGCTTACAACATGCTTGTGCCGTGCATGGGAACACTGGCTGAACTAGCAACATGTGGGGAAAAGATGTCAATTACTGAAGGATGACTCGATGGGGACACTGAGTGTCAGTTTGACCCCGTGACTTTATATCCCACAAGTCCTACATTTATCATGTCTTCATGAAGTTGGGTTCTAGACAAACAGGTTCATTTATTTCAAGGGGATATCCTTCCAGATCTCCACACGTCTTTTGGTCTGGGGCAAGCTGGATTACTCAGACACTAAGTATTTTGGCAGAACCTTCAACTGCTGTGTATTTTTAGTACCAGGTTCATGTAAGAAAAGTATCTATGGAGGGGCTAGATGAATGATGGGAGAGGAAAAAAAAATAGCCAACTTTTTCTCAAGTGTAACTCAGTAGTAATAGAATACAAGTTTTGGGTGATTTTATAGAGTATGTGAGGCTAAAAACAAACAAGCAAAACACCAAATTGCTGGTATTTTGACATTTGTGAGGGTGCCAATCATGAAAGAACTTGAACTGACAAAGAGGGTAGGAAGGGCCAGAGTTAGGGATGGAGGGAGATAGAGATAGACATTGATACAAAATGGTAAGCTTTTGGGAGAATACTCTATTTAAACTTAATGACCAAAGACATTTTGGGGAAGAGTTTGGAAGAACTTCCCTCCCTCAGTCCACATGAACAATGTAGGCTGTGAGTAAAGAGAGAAATCATGATCTGTATCTTTGATTTTCTAATTTGACCCTGAAAATGTATACTTTGATATAAAGAAAAAAAAAAGGCAAGAGAAGTTTTCAAATAAGCATGATTGTAAAACAATTAGAGGGCTCCATATAAATATATGAAGAGGGTGAGCCTTTAATAACAGCCCCATTTCATGAAGTCCAATCCGTTAACTGCATATACTTTACACACAAAATACTTTCATACAAGTTATGTCACCACTCTGAAACCCCCACTAGGGAATATCTCCAAGATTTAGTTCAGATTCTTCTCTGTTAGACATGGCTGAGCTTCTGATTCAAGAGAGCTTCTCATTTATTTCTTATACACACTCTGAAGCCTTAAATCTAACTTTTAGTTTCAGTTTATGATGTTCTTTTTCTCTGAAATGCCATCTTCCTAGTTTCCCTCTTGACTTCCTTTGACCCTTCGAGGTTTCGCTCAAATGTCTCTTTCCGTGAACGCCTTGTTACAGAATTACCCATACTCTAGATTTGGTTCCCCATAGCATTTTATACATGTCTTTATGACCCTTTTATTCAGTATTGTCATTTCTGTCATTTATTGTGTGCCCACGAAGCACTGGCCGCAGTGTTAAACATATCAATTCCTTCACTTAATACTCACTACAGCCTTACGAGACAGGCATTATTATTCTAATTTACTGATGAAGTTAAGAGACTTGCTTCATTTCATCCAGCAAATGAGACATGTCACCAAGATTTGAACTCAGTCTCCTTGTTCTGGGGCCCATGTTCTCAAGTACATACCATGCTACTTGCTTCTACTAGTGTTGGTTTGTTTGTGCTCCTGTCTGTTTCCCTCTCTAGAAAGCAAGCACGTATAAGTCATGCCTATGTTTGAGATAAGAATGGATTATAAGACTGGTGAGTTCATTCATTTGTCCTGTCCACGTTCCAGGAGACAAAGATGTCAGAGCAGCCCAGGTTGATTACTGGGAGGTATTTGAAGAAAAATGTCATAGACAGAGTTGATAAAGAACCAAGGACCACAGAAACCTCAAAATAAACTTCTGGACTCTCGTATCATATAAATGACTCCTCATTTAGGACTTGCACACATTTATACGACAATTCTTACTGCTCTGTATGTTTAAGGGCGTAGTGCTCCTTGCTGGGCTCAGATCTCTTTAAGAACAATAGGTATGGGAGACTTTGTCAAGATGGCATGAGGGGAGCTCCTGGGGCCTCTCCTTGAAAAAGCAACTGGGGAGGATGGCAGAAATGGTGCGCTGGCTGTGGCGAGAAGCCATGGGGGGTGGGGGCGAGGAGAGCGGCGACATGGCATGGATGCTGTGGGGCAGTTTGGGAGGCCGGGGTGGGGTGCTGGGGGCAGCTGGAGATGAGCGCTCAGGGGGGGCAGCCGGGGTGCGGGCCTGGCAGCCGGGGTGCGGGCCTGGCCACCGGGGCATGGGTCTGGCAGCCGGAGCACGGGGCCCACAGAGCGTAAGTGCCGCCACCACAACAGGAAGCCGGCGGTCCGGTGGCTGGAGCGCCAACGCCAGTAGCACGAGTGTGCTGGCGGCTACAGTGCAGAGTGGCTGTCCATGAGGTGGGGCCCTGGCTGCTCCGAGCACTGTGAGGCTTTGGTGCAGGTCCTGGCTGCTTCCCCTCGTTCTCTCCCAAGGTTCATACCCTCCAGCTCCATCCAGAGCCTGCGATGAGTAAGTGGCTGCCACTCAGGGGCTGCCAGGAGGCTGTCATTATCCTGTGACACAAACAGACCTGTGCCCCCATCCTTCCTGCGGATACCTGGAGGGCGATCTAGGCAAACTGTGAGGAACAGTCCTGGCAGCTTCTGACTGCAGTGGAAACTCAGAGGGATAGAATACCATTGCCCACAACAGCTTTGGAAAGAGGAGGCGTACAGAGACCAAGGCGGTAGAGCCAAAGAAAAGCCCACCTTCTAGGAAGTCTCCCACTGTGAGAAAACCAAATAACCAAGAGAAAATATTGGGAGACATGGTAGCACCACCAGCTAGGAAGTGAAAGAAAGATCTCTTCACATCTACCAGGGGAAAAGTCGTTATGCCCAGGAAGATAAAAACTCAAACAAAAATGAGTACCATAATAAACAAACGTGCTCAAAGAAAATTAAAATTCTCCAGAGAAGAAACTTGAAAATATGTAATCTAAACAACATAGAATTCAAGACTGCAATTCTGAAAACACTCAAAGAGATCAAAGAAAATTGGTGAAGTACACAGAGGAAGCTAAATGATCGCAGAAAGGTAATTTATGAACAAAAGGAATTCTTTTAACAAAGAAATTGAAATTATAAAAAGTAACCAATTAAAAATTCTGGAGATAACACAATAAAAGAAATGAAAGATAAAATAGCATAGGAAACAGAATCAACCAGATAGAGGAAAGAATTAGTGCAATCGAAGATAGAAATTTGGAAATGTCACAGAAAGAAGAAGAGAGAGACCTAAGAGCTAAAAGAAATGAAAGATCTCACAAGAATTACCTGACTGCATTAGAAAGAGTAACATAAGAATAATAGGTATTCCACAGGGTGCAGTGAATGGGATGGGCACAGAGAATTTGCTCAAATAGTAGATGAGAACTTCCCAAATCTAGGAAAAAAACAAACCTCAAATTCAAGAAGGAAACAGGACCCCTAGTTACTTAGATCTGAGCAGATCATGTCCAAGGCATATTATAATGAAGATGTTAAAGGTCAAAGGCAAAGAAAACATCCTTAAGGCAGCCAGAAAAAAGAACACCATAACCTATAAAGCAAAGCCCATCAGACTTTCATTAGATTTCACAACAGAAACTCTATAAGCCAAGAGGGAGTAGAATCAAGTATTCAAAATATTGAAGGAGAGGAATTACCAGCCAAGATTCATCTACACAGCAAAGTTACCCTTTAGGTATGAAGGAGGAAGAAAGACCCTTTCTGACATAAACTGAGGGAATTCTCCAGCACAAGGCCCGCATTTTATGAAATACTGAAGGAGGTGATAAGACCTGAAACAAAAAGTAAAAATAAATATGGATAAACTGGGACAACAAAAACATAGGGAGAAAGTAAAGACGAAAACTTATAAAAAGAATGGAAATAAGAAGCATCCTTAAGAAACAACTGCATACATGAAATTTTCTTTTACATAAAGTTTATGGTACCCACTCAAAAAGAAGGTAGAACTGGGACACATAACAACAACAACAAAGAGAAAACAGTCATAATATCATTAAACTAAAATAACAGAAATAAAAAAGCAAAGTACCATTAGAAAAAAAGAGCTACCAGAAAACAAAAGATAAAATGAATATAGGAAATCCTCATATATCAGTCATCACCCTAAATGTAAATGGACCGAACTCACCAATAAAAAGACAACAAAAGACAACTACTCTGTAGTAGCAAACTGAATTAAAAAACAAAACCCAAATTTATTCTGCCTCCAAGAGACACCCCCCAGCCACAAGGATAAATAAAGTATCAAAGTGAAAGGGTGGAAAACAATGCTGTAAGCAAATGGCATCCACAGAAAAGCAGGTGTAGCTATACTTATATCCGACAAAACAAACTTCGGGATCAAAAAGATAAAAAGACAAAGATGGACATTTTATAATGATAAAGGGGACAATGCAACAAGAAGACATGACACTTATTAATATATACACCCCCAACCAAGAAGCACCAAAATGTCCAAAGCAACTACTAACATATCTAGAAGGAGAAACTAATAAAAACACAATTATAGTAGGGTACCTAAACACCCCCTTGGCAGCTATGGACAGATCATCCAAACAAAATAAATAAGGAAGTATCAGTTTTAAACAATACATTACAACAATTGGGCATAGTTGACATTTATAGGATACTTCATCCTACAACACTTGACTATACATTCTTTTCTAGTGCACATGGAACATTCTGAGGGATAGACCACATGCTGGGACATAAAGCAAGACTCAGCAAATTTAAGAAAATTGAAATCATACCAAGTGCATTCTCTGACCACAAAGCTTTGAAAGCAGATATCAACTACAAAAGAAAGCAGGAAAAAACCACATATACATGGAGATTAAACAACATGTTATTTAAAAATGACTGAATCAGGGGAAGCAGGGATGGCTCAGTGGGTTAAGCACTCACTTTGCAGCCCCGGGGACCGAGGATCGAATCCCAGCCCTGGCCCGTGCAGACCCATATGCTGAACTGGGGAATACCCCCAGTTCAGTTCTCACCAGGGTGAGACCCCAGCCCAGTCCCTGCCCTGTGCAGCCCCGCGCCCACCTGTGGAATGAAACTATGTGGAAAAACCAATGATGTGCAACTATGGAGACTGCTCTGGGCCCTCCCCCTTCTCTCTGTCTGTTTCTATATCTCCCTCTCTCTCTGTCAAAAACAATAAAATAAAATAAAAAGTTTAAAAATGACTGGATCAAAGGAGAAATAAAAGAGATTAAAAAATACATAGAAACAAATGACAATGAAAACACAATATGTGAAAAGTAATGGTATGCAACAAAAGTAGTAAAAAGAGAAATTTATATCACTACAGGCCTATCTCAAGAACCAAGAAAAATCAAAAGTGAACAATCCAGCAATAAACCCACAAATATATGGACAGATAATCTTTGACAAAGGAGCAAAAATATACAACAGAGAACAGAAATCTTCTTCAGTAAATGGTGCTGGGAAAATTGGAAAACCACATACAGAAGAATGAATATAGACTGCAAACTGTCACCTATACCAAAATGAACTCAAAATGGATTAAAGACCTCCACATAAGACCCAAAACAATAAACTGCATAGAAGAAAACTTTGTTACTAAGATTATAGACCTTGGGTTCAGAGAACTTTATGAATTTGACCTCAAAGGCAAAGGAAATAAAAGCAGAAATAAATGAATAAGACTATACCAACCTGAAAATTTCTGCACAGCAGAGGAAACAATCAACAAAGTAAGAAGGAAACCAATGGAATGGGAGAAAATATTTGCAAACAATGCCTCTGATAAGGAGGTAATATCCAAAGTATATAAAGAACTCATACAAGTCAACAACACAAACAAACGAGTCAACTGAAAAATTGGCAGAAGACCTGAACAGACACTTCTTGCATGAGGGCATACAAATGGCCAACAGATATGCAAAAAAAAAAGCACATCATAAGCAATTAGGGAAATGCAAATTAAAACCACAATGAGATACCACCTCACACCTGTTAGAATGGCTGTAATCAACAAGACAAGGAGTAACAAGTGCTGGAGAGGATGTGGAGAAATAGGAGCCCTCATACATTGCTGGTGGAAATGTAAATTGGTACAGACACTACGGAAGGCAGTATAGAGATTCCTCAAAAAATTAGGAATGGAATTGCTATACAACCCAGCGATCCCTCTTCTGGCTATCTACTGCAAAAACCTGAAAACCTTAATTCACTCAGATATATGTACTTCAGTGTTCATCGCATCACTGTTCTCGGAGGCCAAGTTGAGGAAACAACCAAGTGTCCTTTGATGACTGGATAAACAAGTTGTGGTACATTTACACAATGGAATACTACTCAGCAATAAGAAAAGATGAAATACAGCCATTTGTGACACAATGAATGGACCTTGAGACCATCATATTAAATGAAATACGTCAGACTGAAAGAATCAAGAAACTTAAGACTTCACTTATAGGTAGAATATAAAACTGAAAGTAAAAAAGAAACAAAAACTCATGGACACAGTCAATAGTTTAGCTGTTACCTGAGTGTAAAGGGGAAGGTGGGTGGAAGTGTAGTGGGCTGGGAAAGTAGGAAGGGAGCATTAAGTATATGGTGATGGAAAGAGAACTGACTCTGGGTGGTGAGCACATAATGCAATATATAGACAATGTAATGTTGAATTGTACACCTGGAACCTATGTAATTTTTACCAACCAATGCCACCCCAATAAATTTAAAAATTAAAAAAGAAAGTAAGGGGGAAGCCAGGATGGCTAAGTGGGTTGAGCACTCACTTTGCAGTGCCGGGGACCAGGGATCGAGTCCCGGCCCTGGCCCGTGTGGACCCATATGCTGAACTGGGAGCTCCCCCAGTTCAGTTCTCTCTCTATCTCTGTATCTCTCTCTCTCTCTCTCTCTCTCTCTCTCTCTCTCTGTCAAAAATAAATAAATAAATAAAATATATTTAAAGTCCAACATAAAAAAAAAAAAAAAAAAAAAAAAAAAAAAAAAAAAAAAAAAAAAAAAAAAAAAAAAAAAAAAAAAAAAAAGAAAGAAAGTAAGGTATAGACAAATGTTAAAAAAAAAAAAAAAGAACAGTAGGTATTTTTTATTCATCTCTGGTCCAATATTTGGAATTATAACTTGAACTACAAAAGATGGGCCAATGCATAAATGAAGTGGAAGTAAACAAAAACATTCTCTATAACATTATTTGTAAAACGATTTGACTGTATTAAAAACAGAAATCACTCATTTCTACTGATGGTACTTTCCTAGAGAGAGAAGGATTCATTTGACACTAGGTAAATGCTGCCAATCACAGAGAATTTCAGAGATAGTCCATCAAAACTATACTTCCCCTCTTTTTCCATTCTACTGGAAAGGTAGAAATACAAATCCTCTTATAGGATAACTTTTCTCTTGATAACTTATCATCAAGGCCATGAAATATTAAGAAGGTAGTATTTACTGTAGAATTAAGGAAAATGGACAGTTTTTACCCCTGGAATGTTTCTGACTTAAAAACAGCACCTGGTGATTGAGCTAACAATTGATCTTTATTCACACAGTCCTTCATTCAAGTGACAGATATTTATTAAATGCTTTTTGTGTGCGAGGCCTTAAGCTAGCCACTAGGGATAAAGCTATGAAGTAAAATAGACAGGGGCACTGCTCTCTTGTTATTTATTATCATGTGAGGGAGACAGTCATCAGGTAATATTACACCTGTGATCATTTAATTGCTTCATAGAGAGAAGAATGATGCAGTGAGAGCACATAAGAGGGGAAAGTAGAGCATGCTACAAGCTGAGTGTGGAGACATGGGGATGCGTAGACCTTCTCAGGTAAGTGACCATATCAAGAATTCTGCTATTTATCCCACACACAATGGAAGGATTTTGAGCGGTGAGCTAACAGAATTAGCTCGTACTTTCAAAAGACTGCTTTACTTGTGTGAAGAATGGGATGGAGAGACTAAAAGAGGGTGTGAAGATATCGTTAGGTGGCTGTTACATTGCTCTCAGTGAGATAGATAGTAACATGGACCAGGTTTAGGGTTTCAGGAGGCTAAAAACAAACTAGTTTTTGCTGCTCTAATTTTAAATGGAAGTCTATTATTTTAGCTAAAACTGCCGAGGCTACTTCTTGTCAGATAGAGGGAAACTATCATTATGCACTTGGAAGAAAAATATCATTTGCTTTCTTCCAGTTTAGATATGTACACTTATACTTTTGACCTAATTAAAGTCCTTCAACTTGAGGAAATAAATGAATGTTTGAGATAATCAGGAACCAACATGCATGATCATAAACATACAAGGTAATCATAGAATTTGTTTTCTTTCACCTTCTGCTGTACCTTATTCACAATTCTTCATGAAAAAGAGTGAATTACCCTCCCCTTCCCTCACCAAAAGGGCTCTGAGACATTTAATAGGTAAAATTAATCTATTTAACTAGTCCATGAAAAATTATTTTACACCTAAACTTCCCATAAGGCATAAGATTAAGCCATGATTTGAGTAGGGGCAGGGTTTCTTTATTTGATCTTTGTATTCCCAGGACCTGGCTCTGTGCCTGATATTCTATTTTTTTTTCATTGACTGCATTAGGAGAAGAAAGAAAATCATATTAACTGAGGAGGGACTTCAGAATAGTGAAAATAAAAAGTAGAAGAATTTGATAACAATGCTGCATTGGAATGGGACAACATCAGGTGGATTTTTAATCTTTTCTATTTTAATTTCCATTTTGACTGTCTAATTTGTAATTTATATTTGTAAATTACTTGTCTTTATGCCAGGGTTGGCTTCTTTCTATCTGCATGTGCAAATGTAATAAATTAAATAGTTTTTGGTGCTGTGGTTATTTGTGGTACCATATTTTCTGGCGTATAAGATGACTGGGCGTATAAGATGACCCCCTAATTTTACAGTTAAAACATAGGTTTAGGCCTATATTCGCTGTATAAGACTACAGCCTCATCTTATACACCCGGTCGTCTTATACGCCGGAAAATAAATTTCCAGAGGTCTTCAGGGCACCATGAAACAAACACTGAACTTCTTCTAAAAATTCTTGTGTACTGAGAATTGAGAGTTGGATAGTGGGTCTCAGAGAAACTTGGTATACCCAGGCTTGTCTTTTCTCCTCTCAGTTCTGATTTCACAGGGCAGCATTGCTCTGGGGAAGTCCAGTTATCAACATCTATTTTCTGAGTCTACAGAGCTGAGTGTACAGGGAAATGAGGGCTTGTAAAGATGGGATTTCTACAGGAAGAAATGACACTGATTACTGTGTACTGGGCCAGAATCTATGTTATGAGCCTAGTGGCTTTGGGGAGCTATTCACAGGATGGTGGATATTTTCTTCTGCTTTATAGCTACTGGAAGGCCAAGAGAACTGGCTCAAGGTCACAGAAAAAGTGAATCAAGTTTCAGGCTAGTCCTCCATTCATGAGTGCCAAACCACTCTCCCTTTTTTATTGGTAAAGCTCCATGCTGAATTATCTTCCTCCTGCTGACTTGCACCTCTCCTGTATTAACTCTTTCAGTTAGAGGCACTATAATTCACCCATTTGGCTAAGACAAAACCTCTTGTGTTCAATCTGAAAAGCTTTAAGGCTCTAGTAGGTGTCAAAGATCCATGAAATGACCAAGAATAAAGCAAATGGAGATAGAGGGCCTGTGAACAACTGAAGGCCTTCAGGCGTAAATATAAAAGGAACATATTATGCAGCTATCTTGGTCTTGGTGTCATCTTCAACTTCTCTTTCTTCCTTAGCTATTTATATTAAAGTTTACTCTGACCAGCTGAACCTACCTTTGACGTGACAATTACTTCTTGTTCCTTTTCTCTCTATAGTCACTACTTTAGTTTAGGGTCTCCTGTTCTCTCTTCTTCTCTACCTGACTGACCTCCCCAATCCAATTTAGCTGGTATATTTTCCCTGCTCCATCTACTGCATTGTCAACAAAGTTATCCCTCCAAGTCTCACATGTGATTATATCATTTCATTGTTTATGAACTTTAATAGTTCCCCACTGCCCATAGGCTAAGGTAGACCTCAGTGTGGCTAAAACAATTAATTTGGAGATGAGAGCAGCCTCGTTTACTATCACTTCTCTCTTGTCCTGTACTCCAGAATATCACACTACTTTCTAGTCTCTAAATGTGCTCCATAATGACATTCCTCACTTAGAGCAGGGGATGAGCTCCTAGAAATGGAGCCATTGGAACATGGTCTCCCCAGATACGCTTGTCTGACACACTACACAGACAATTGCACTTCGGACTTTTCTCTGAATACTCTGAAGTCACAATACTCCTCTGGTCATAATTTCTTCTAGGCCATGGGTCACACAGTTGTTGGTCAGTTATCCCAAATTCCAGGCATAGTATGATTGGACTCATAACATTTAAGGGCTAATCTTTATTGTTTGTGGCTTTAACCATTTCTTGAATTGACTCAAGAAGTAAAGCTCACTTTTTCACATCTAATATGGTACTCTTCCTTTGTCTTCTTGGACAGCTCCAGGGACTAATACTGGCAAGTCTTTTACTAATCACGTGGGTAAAACCTGTTTCCTAGAATACAACATCAAAGGCAAATGGAAAGGTTACAGAAGAGGAAAATAACCAATACACTGAATTAGAAGTGTGGCAAGGGTCTCATTGGCTGAGAATTTGCATTAATAATCACTGGCCATGAGTATATAGTACAGTTGGTTAAATATATAATATTTGGTTATTGCATGTGGCTGTCTGTATATTTGTTTACCTACCTACCTACCTACCGATTTAACTGTCCATCTATCTATCCATTCATATATGTGTACATACATTTTTAAAGAAAATAATTTACAAACAGTGTGGCAAAGGACTGCATAAATGAGGATACAGGCATACATCTGTGCATGCTATTCCCTTAGCCTTAGATGCCCTCCTTATTTTTATCCACTTGGCAAATTCCTACTCATGTTTTAGGCCCAGTTTAAACATTACCCAGACCCTTACTATTCATGCTGCTCCATGGACCAGCAGTACTGGCATTTTCTTGGAGCCTGTTGCAAATGCAGAACCTCAACCCAACCCCAGATCCACTGAATCATAATCTGCATTTAAAATTAATTCCATAAAAGCTTGAGAAACCCTGACCAAATAAATCTTCCCTGTACCTCTCTAGCAAAACAAAAGGCTCTACTTACACAGCTGGCATTTAGTTTTTATCACATTAGTTGTTTATATAAACCTATAATAAGAGAAGGCCCCGATGATGTTTGCTGAGACACATGAGATCATATTAATCTAGAGGTCTGCTATTTATTATGATGGCTGTAATAATATACACTACATTAGTTGGCTCAATTTCCTTCTCTCCTTCAGAGATTTAAAAAGCCCCAAACCTGATTTTTTAGTCTTCCTTAGAGCCAGATATAGCCATGTGTCATTTTTGCCAGTGAAATGTAAGCAGAAGTTTGCTTTTGCTAGAACTTCTTCTTTGGCCTGAAACATGAATGCAATGTTGAAGATATAGCTCTGTCGCTACCAAGAGACCAAAAAGCACAAGCCAATCTGATGTCATAAAGATGGCAGCGAGAGAGGAGCTCTTGAAACCTCTCCTGGAAAGAACAACAAGTTGAACAACTAAAATTCAACCAGAGAATCCCTAAGCAACATGTAGCCTCAGCTGAGAGACCCACTCATTGCAAGAAAATACCTAAAGCCAAAGAAAGGGAGGTGAGTGAGAGAGAAGGAAAGAGAGCAGTGAGGAGACATGCCATGGAGCATGAACCAGAGACTTACCTGGTGACCTATCCAGAGATTGAGCTGGAGACCAGTAGAAGAGAAACTGAAGTGGGAGTGTGGGAGCATGGGTCAAGGTGCAGAATGACTCTGGGAAGTTTGTAGGCCTACAAATGACAAAAGTGGAGGTATAGGCAGCCAGAATGTGGGGTAAACAGCAGAAGTGGGCATGGTGGACTGTAGCATGAAGCTGTGGCAGGAATGCAGGGAAAGCAGCCATACCTTGGCATAGGCAGCCATAGCATGGTACAGGAGGCCACAGTGTGGCACTTGCAGCAGCCTGAGATAGGCACAGGTGACTAGAACACATGAGATAGGCACAGGTGACCAGAACATGCATTGAGCATCTGGAGCACAGGGCCCGTGGAGTATAGGCTGGTGACCAGAGCTGGAAGTGGGTGGCTGAAAAGTGTTCTGGTGGCTGGAGTGCCAGCATCATGAGTGTGTTGGTGGTTGAAGCACAGAGTGGCCCTCCAAGAGGTGGGACTCCAGCCAGAGCACTGTGCTGCTTTGGACACAGAACACGGCTGCTTCCCTTTGCTCTCTCCTAAAGCTCACCTCCCCCAGCTCTGCCTAGTGCTTGCATTCAGTCAGCTGCTGGTGGGAAGTCACCATTACCCTGTGATGCAAACAGACATGTGCCTTTTCAAAGAAAATACCATGCCACCGCCCTTCCTACCGAAGCCGGCAGAGTGATCCAAGAAAACTGGGAAGCACAAGCATGCCAGCTCTGACTGCCATGGGATCTCAGAGGCATAAAATACCATCACCCACAATATCTTTCCAAACATAAAGTGCACAGAGACTAAGATGACCGAGTCAAAGAGAAGCCTACCTTCTAGGAAGTTTTCCACTGTGACAAAACCAAATATCCAATAGAAAACATTGTGAAACACTACAGCAACACCAGGTAGGAAGTGAAAGAAAGATATCTTCACATGTACCAAAAAAGTCCTTATGCTAAGGAAGAGAAACACTCCAATGGCAATGAGTACCCTAGTGAACAAAGGTGCTCAGAAGGAAAATAAAAATTCTCCAGAAAAGGAACTTGAAGATATGGAACTATATGATCTAAGTGAAACAAAATTCAATTCTGAAAAGACTCAAAGAGATCATAGAAAATTGGCAGAGTACACAGAGGGAGCTAAGACATCGCAGAAAGGAAATCTACAACCAAAACAGAAAAATTGAAACAATAAAAAAGAAACAAATACAAATTCTGCAAATAAATAACACAATAAAAGAAATGAAAAAAGGAACAGCATAAGAAGCAAAGCCAACCAGATGGAGGAAAGAATTACTGATACCAAAGACAGAAATTCGGAAATGGCACAGAAGGGAGAAGAGAGAGACCTAAAAAAAGAAATAAGGGAAGCCAGGATGGCTCAGCTGGATAAGTGCTTGCTTTGTAGCCCTGGAAAATGAGGACTGAATCCTGGTCCCAGAGTGTGAGGACCCATATGCCAAACTGAGGTGTGCTTCCCATATGGAGGCCCCCAGTTTGGTTCTCACCCTCCGGATCAGCCACTGGCTTGTAGGGGCATGCCTCTCACTCGGGAGACCCCTGGCCCAGTTTCCCCCACCCCCTGTGTGGCCCTCACTCACCTGTGTGGAAGAAACCATGTTGAAAACTGATGATGTAAAACTGTGGAGACTGCTCTGGGCCCTCTCCCTTCTCTGTTTCTCTCTGTCTCTGTCCCTTTCTGTCTGTGTCAAAAACAAAATCTTAAAAACAAAAGAAACATCTCTATAAGAACTATCTATCACCCCATTGGATCTAAGAATAAAATAATAAAAAAAAAAGAACTACAGTATCTAACTTCATTAGAAAGAGTAATATAAGAATAAAAGCTATTCTGGGTGGAACAAAAGATGGGATGGGCACGTAAAACTTTCTCACACAAACAGTAGATGAGAACTCTCCAAATCTATGTAAAGAACTGGAACCTCAAATTCAAGAAGGAAACAGGTACTACTAGCTACTACTTGAAACTACCGGTAGCTACTTGAATCTGAGTAGACCCTCCAAAGATGTCAAAAGTCAAAGACAAAGAATCCTTGAGGCAGCCAGGAAAAAGGGCATCATAACCTATAAAGGAAAGCCCATCAGACTCTTATCAGATTTCTCAACAGAAACTCAACAAGCCAGGAGGGAGTGGAAGCAAGTATTCAAAATATTGAAGGAGAGAAATTACCAGCCAAGAATCATCTACCCAGCAAAGCTATCCTTTAGGTATGAAGGAGGAATAAAGCCCCTTTCAGACATACAGAAACCGAGGGAATTCTCCTGCACAAGGCCAGCATTTCAAGAAATATTGAAGGACGTAATTGGACTTGAAACAAAAAGTAAAAATAAGTAGGGATAAACTGAGACAACAAAACCAAAATAGGAGGAAGTAAAGGTTTAAACTTCCAAAGAAAATGGAGATAAGAAGCATCTTTAAGAAAAGGAACCACTACATATATAAAACTTTCTTTTACATAAAGTTCATGCTAACTACTCCAAAGAACTTAGAACTGGGACACAAAACAAACAAAACAAAACAAAAACAAGGGGAGGGGCGATGTGGGGGAGAGGGGGTAAAACAGACAAAAGAATCACAAATATCATCAAACTAAAATACCTGACAAATAAAAAAGAAAAGAAGCAATAAAAATCAGAGCTACCAGAAAACAAAAGATAAAATGAATATAGGAAATCCTCATATCAATCATCACCCTAAATGTAAATGGGCTGAACTCAACAATAAAAAGACACAGAGTAGCAAACTGGATTAAAAAATAAAACCCAACCTCATGCTACCTCCAAGAGACACACCTCAGCCACAGCAACAAATACAGACTTAAAGTGAAAGGGCAGAAACAAATACTCCAAGCAAATGGCATCCTGAGATCCTGAGAAAAGCAGGTGTAGTCATACTAATATCTGATGAAACAGACTTCAGGATCAAAAAGATAAGAGACAAAGATGGACATTTTATAATGATAAAGGGGACAATACAACAAGAAGGCATGATATGTGTTAATATATATGACCCCAACCAAGAAGCACCAAAATTTACAAATCAACTTCTAACAGATCTAAATGGAGAAACTGACAAAAACACAATTATAGTAGAGGACTTAAATACCCCCTTGACAGCCATGGAGAGATCATCTACATATAAAATAAAAAAGGAAGTATCAGTTTTAAATGATACATTACAGCAGGGGTGGCCAACTTTTCTATATATAAGATCTACTTTTTATCTTAAAAATGTGTCGCGATCGACTTGTTGTCATAGGCGTAGTCTAAGGGGGAAGAAGAGGTGTGAAATGCATACTATGTTTATACACTGTGTTTCAGTATAAGGTGCACTCCAGCGAGGTATGGGTAGATAAGTAAAATATATGTTCAAAACTATTTTTTATTTTTTAAATCACTTATTAAGTTTTTGAGATATAGGCTCATGAAGAAAATAAATTTCCAGACCCAACTTTTGATAGCAGCATTCCGTACATGCGGTACCTAAAAAATTCGATTTTCCGACACTTTTTCAAGATAGATTTTTACTAAC
>PVKE010029891.1:0-19956 GCA_004027555.1 Craseonycteris thonglongyai | reverse complement strand
TTTTTTTTTTTTTTTTTTTTTTTTTTTTTTTTTTTTTTTTTTTTTTTTTTTTTTTTTTTTGTCCTAGGCATGAGTATGTTATCCCTCTGGGAGCTTTTCTAGAAGATGGGCTGCTCTTCTTTGACCTAGCCATCTTGGTCTCGATCCTCCTGCTCTTTGGGAAAGTGTGGTGGGTGATGCTATGCTAAACCTCTGAGATCAGTGCCAGGAAAGACTGACTGCTTCACCTATGTTTGCAGTTTTCCTGGACTCTCCTGTCTGTTCCTGCAGGGGCAGGGTTAGTTGAGAAGAGTGCGGGTTTGTGTTACAGGGTAATTGCAGTTTGCCTTTCTCAGCTCGCTGTAAAGCAGGACGGTGTGGAGTTGATTTGACTGGGGCGAGCTTTGGGAAAGGGTTAGGGGAAGAAGTCAGTCTCTGTCCATAAATTCTGCCTGAGAGGTGAGGGCTATGTGGTTATTGGATGTTTTATGTTCTGGGGTCGCTCCCCAGGGTACTAGCTTAGCTATAGGAAGGCCAACAGCCAGAGGGTGGGATGGGTGGGGGTGCTGAGACACAGAAGCAAACTCCTCTGTCAGCACCAGAGCCTGAGCCAGCAGGCCAATATGAATACATGTGCAGCTCAGCTTTTCTCCTTTATCCTGAGCCCACGCCTCTTCCGGGGCGGGCTTTGTGTTCCCAGGCTACAGGCTTTTAGAATCAGTCTCACCTAGAGCCAATTTGTTGTTGAGTCAGCACTACTGGGCCTTAGGGTGCTGGTCCAGCCAGTAGAAGCCCAGGCGGGCCAGTGTGAGCTGAGACAGATAAGCAAATCCCTCTATGAGCGGGGAAGCTGGCTACCCAAAGCGGGGGTACACAACTTAGCCTTTCTTCTTTGTCCCCAGCCCACACCCGCTCCTATTCTAGGGTCATGCTTTGCTTTCCTGACAGGCCACTGGCTTCTAGAATCAGTGTCCCCCCAGAGTCAATTTGTATTCAAAACAGCACTGCGGCGCTTGAAGGGTTCCAACTCCATGCATGCCGAGCTACAGCTGGGGCCCTACTCCTTCTCTGCCCTGGGCAGTTCAGCAGCCCATTCCATTCATAGCCCACCTAGGACACGGTGTTCCAAGTGGAGCCTCAGCATGCTGCCTCTTGGGTTTAGATTTTAAATTATCCGCAGTCTCATGGGGCCTCCTCTCTTGTCAGCTTTCAGCTTTCAGCCCACCTAGGGTCTTGCTCAACTTGGCCCAAGTCCCCAGATCCCCTTTCTCTGCCAACCCCAGGCCATCTTCTGTGACCCCGTCTCCATACTACTCCTTCCTCTCCTCTCCCCTCCCGTTTGCCCCTATTCTCTAACCTTCAGGTGTTTTCTTGAATTTCATGGATCTTTCAACTGAGGCTGTGTTTTTCAGGGTTTCCCTTGTGAGATCCCATTTGTTCAAATGTACCTTCCTGAAGAGGTTTTGGGGTTCTCTCATGCTACCTACCATATTAGGACCTCTTCTTTTTTTTTTTTTTTTTTTTTCTTTTAATGGAAGAGATCCATATTGTTCTCTTTGACATTAGAACTTTTAGGACATTTCCAAAAACTTTGAGAACTTACTTTGACTTCTCTTACTTTAGAAATAAATAGGAAAGTAAATTTGGACAGTTTTTAACAATGGAACATTTTTAATTAGAACATCCAGTACCAGTTAGGAATGTTTGTTGTTGTTGTTGTTTTAATTCTACCTAAAATACTTGATTATTGGGTAAATTCTTCCACATCTGAAATCTTAAAGGATTCAGTAACCTGTGATTGCAAAATTGTGAGAGTTTCCCATGTATACCACATCATCTAACAACAAATATTTCCACAAAAAAAAGGATAACTTATTTATACCTCTAAGGTTTTTTTCTTTTTTTTTTTTAAACTTTTTTATTGTTTTTGACAGAGAGAGAGAGAGAGAGAGAGAGAGAGAGAGAGATACAGAGACAGAGAGAGAACTGAACTGGGGGAACTCCCCAGTTCAGCACATGGGTCCGCACGGGCCGGGGCTGGGATTCGATCCTCGGTCCCCGGAGCTGCAAAGTGAGCGCTTAACCCACTGAGCCATCCCGGCTTCCCCTAAGGTTTTTATCAACACTACTAAACTTCTACATAATCTAGAAATTTCTAATAAAAGTTTATGATCTGAAAAGTTTATTGAAACCTAGATGATGAGTTTGTGTAGTAATCATATTAAAGATCAATTTTACTGACAGGTTAGCCTATGACAAAGCTCAAGTGTTTATTCTAGGGAGTGCTAAATACAGATTGCTACACTTTGGCATTAATAAGCTAGCCTAACTGAAACAATATGAGTAATGAATTAAAAATTACAATAGACTTTTCACTCACTGGAACTCAAACAACTGGAACTCCCAGGCAACTGGCAAAAAAATAAATAATACTACATTTATTTGGCATAGGTGCCAGTTAACCGAGAGTCTACTGTATATTGTTTTTAGAAACATTTAGTAATTTCGTTGACATTTTGAGTTATTTGAGCTTCTGATATTTTCTGACTATTCATTACTGTTCTAATTTAGGTTTGAGCATAATGATTTCCCATAAAAGTTACATGATTTAATTTGTGATATACATATTATCTGTAGCCCTAATATAAACTCTCAGTTTAAGGGTTCTCTTCAAAAGGAAGTTTTTAATCTTCTACTTTGAGCTATATCATTTCTTCTAAACTTGTTTCTGCTATCACAGTTTCAGATGAGAGTGACCTCCCCACAAGTACCACTCTGAAGGCCTCAGAGAAGTCTACAATGGAACAGTTAGTGGAAAAAGCTTGCTTCAGAGACTATCAGCGTTTAGGTTTGGGAACCATAAGTGGCAGTTCTTCTCGTTCAAAACCAGAGTATTTTCGAATCACTGCCTCCAACAGGATGTATTCACTCTGCCGGAGGTAAGTATGTTAGGGGGCTCCAAAAAGAGACCTTCTCTCCTCTCTTCCATTTGAGTCTTGAATGGGCTATTTGCATTCATAGCACAGAGAAAGAGAAAAATGTTCAGAAAATAGGAACACGTTCTCCAGGGATATGTGTGATTAAGGGATACTTTGGGAACATAAGCAAGCATCTCATTGACATTCTCAGAAATGCAATTACATCACTGACTAGTGCCTATATTAGATCAGAACGTAAAAGGTACCAGTAACAATCGTTTTTTGTCCCCTTTATGAATTTTCCTTATTTGCCTTTCTCTTTCCATTTACCTCTTTTCTAGGATGGCTGAAGATAACTTTAAGTAAGAATAGAATTTGCCCAGGCAGGTAGGAGAGGTGAAAGTCTGCTATTGACCATAGGTACACAAATTTTTTTCTTTAACCTTTTTTCTGTTTAGAAAAAAAAAAATTGCAGCTCACTACCACATTCATTTGATTTTACATGAACACACTCTTTTATGCTAAGCAAATCTGATGGGTTTTCAATGTGAAAATAAAATATAAAAACTGTTATTGGAGTTATTTTTTTTTAATGTTAAATTTATTAGGGTGACATTGGTTAGTAAAGATTACATAGGTTTCAGATGTACAATTATACATTACCTTGTCTGTATTTGCATTGTGTATTCACCACCCAGAGTCAGTTCTTCTATCACCATATATTTGAATCATCTTCCCTTCTCACCTCTCCCCTCCCCCCTTACCCTCAGGTAACCACTAAACTATTGACTGTGTCCATGAGGTTTTTTTCTTTGTTGCTTTGTTTTATATTCCATATATGAGTGAAGTCATATGGTTCTTGGTATTTCTTTCTGGCTTATTTTGCTTAGCATGATTATCACAGGGTTCATCCATGTTGTCACAAATGGCAGCATTTCATCTTTTCTTAAGGCTAAGTAGTATTCCATTGTGAAATATACCACAACTTCTTTATCCAGTCATCTATCAAGGGGCACTTGGGTTGTTTCCATGACTTGGCCACCAAGAACAATGTTGTGATGAACATTGGGGTACATATGTCTTTGTGGACTAAGGTTTTCAAATTTGAGGGGTAGATACCCAGAAGGAGGATCGCTGGGTCATATGGTAACTCTGTTCTTAATTTTTTGAGAAACCTCCATGGTCTTCCATAGTGGTTGTACCAATTTACATTCCCACCAGCAATGTATGAGTCCTTTTTTCTCCACAACCTCTCCAGCACTTGTTATTCCTTGTCTTGTTGATTATAGCCATCCTAGCAGGTGTGAGGTGATATCTCATTGTGGTTTTAATTTGCATTTCCCTAATAGCATTATTTCATATGCCTGTTGGCTATTTTTATGTCTTCATGGGAGAAGTATCTGTTCAGGTCCTCTGCCCAATTTTTAATTGGATTGGTTATTTGCTGTTGAGTTGTATGAGTACTTTACGCATTTTAGATATTAGCCCCTTATCAGAGGCATTGTTTGCAAATATATTCTCCTAGTCTTTTAATTACCTCTTGAAGTTATTTCTAAGTAGAACTTGTCTCTAATCCTAATGTAACAAATATGTGTATGTATATATACATATATATATGTGTATATATATATGTATGTGTGTGTGTGTGTGTGTATGATGATTAGTATTTACTGTTATTTTCCTGTGTATAAGACAACCCCTATTTTTCTAACCCAACATTAAGAATCAATTCAAGGGGTACTTCTATGTATAAGACAACCCTCAATTTTGTCTAACCATTTTAGACTAAGGCATCATCTTAAACACGGAAAAATGCAGTAACAATTTTTTTCATGTGTAGGAATGCTATGTTTTCTAAGAATTGACATTTTTAGCTTTTGAGAATTACTATATTTTGTAAATGGAAATGTGAGGGTGGGCTGATAAATTTTGCCTCCACTGTAATTTTGTTTGTTGTTGTTACATTAGATATATCTGGATATAACCAGTTTTGTGTAGTCACGTGGTATCTCCCCTCCATTATGCTTGACCTTTCACACACAGATGGTTATATTTTTCACCTGATGCACACTGAAAGAGAGTTCAGACCAAAAAAACAGTCAATGTGACCTTCCCAGCCAAGGCCAGAGTTTTGCATTTTTTTGGCTGAGGTGATCTTTTATGGCTGTATTCCATGGACTGCCTTTTGTTCTCAGAATCATAATGATGGACCCAAGTTTTATTACTTGTAATGATGTTCTTTAAGAAGTCCTCACCTTCTTGGGGATGCAGGAATAACTCAGTGGTTGAGTGCTTGCCTCGCAATCAAGAGGTCCAGGGTTCAATTCCCAGCCCAGGCCCATGTAGACCCATATGCTGAACTGCAGCATGACTGGTGGCCTCCATGATGTCTCAAGGTTGAGGGTATTGCCTCCTGTGCAGGAAGCCCACAGTTTGGTTCCCTTCCCTCACAGCCCCACATCCACTGTGTGGAATGAAACTGTATCACAACTAATGATGTATAACTAGAAACTACTCTGGGCCCTCCCTCCTCATGTCTCTCTCTCTCTCACATACCTTCTTTCAAATCAAATAAGATAAAAAAAAATACTTCTCGGACCGCTCTCGGCTCAGTCCGACTGCAAGGTCGACAAGGTCCCCGCGCGCCCTTCTCCGGAGCGTCGCGAGTCCGAGCCATGGCCCAGGAGCTGTACCACGAGGAGTTCGCCAGGGCGGGCAAGAAGGCGGGGCTGCAGGTTTGGAGGATCGAGAAGCTGGAATTGGTGCCGGTGCCCAAGAGCGCTCACGGCAACTTCTACGTCGGGGATGCCTACATCGTCCTGCACACGTCCAGGGCGTGCCGGGGCTTCACCTACCGTCTGCACTTCTGGCTGGGTAAGGGCTGCAGACAGCCGGCCCTGGACGTGCCCGGGTCGGGGAGGGGCGAGGCCCTGGTGAGCCTGAGATTTGGCGGCTGCGGGGAAGGAGGGAGCGGACGGGGCTGGCCTGGAGACCTGTCACGCCAGGGGCGCCCTCGCAGGGACGCGCCTTTGGAGCTGGCCAGCTTCTCAGAGCCCGCTCCTACAAACGCCGGGCTCAGCGAAGTCGGGGGCAGTCTTGTCCCACTGACTTTGACCTTTGTCGTGTCCGCTTCCCGGGTTTGGGGGCTGGTTCCTGCCCCTTTCATCTTCCAGCTTCCCAATCCCACTCCCTTCCAGGCCCGCTGCGCCGCGCACCCAAGCACTAGCCAAGTCCCGCTTGCTTGCTGACAAGTCCAGTCCTGGTTTCCCTGTCAGGGAAGAGATGAAGTCAAACAAGTTTGTGGACACCCGCCGCCATTGGCTAGAAGGTGTTCTGTTTTGTTTGCTTTAGAGAATCTCCCCCCCCCACACACACCCCTTTAAATCGGGATCACGCTGCACCATGCGGTTCGCAGTTGTTGCGAACAAATTCCTCAATCAGGATGCTGGAGACTTTGAATGGAAACAGCTTTATATGGCCTATTTATGTATTTAAATGAGCTGCTTTACTGTGATTATTTTTAAATATATTATGTGTCTGTTTGAACAAGGACACAGTGTGGAACAAAAAAAAAAAAATCTCACCATCTTTTTTCAAAAATTTCAAAAACATTGGAAGAATTTTTTTTCTGTTAAGAATTTAATAATAGCCCACTGTTTAAACCGAACATCTGAAAACCCTTACATTTTGATGTGTAGTGGGTGAAAAATGTAAGCACGTGTGTGTGCAAGGTCAAGAATGATAAAAGGGAGATACCACAGCACTGGTTATATTGATATGCCTAATGTAACAAAAACATTACCGTGGAGGCAAAACTTATCAGCCTACCCTTGTACCACTACTAAAAACAGAATGCCATAAATAGAATGGTGTCATTTGTTTCCAAAGACTATCAGTATACTAGAGTAATTCAAAAATAATAAAAGTGAGATATTTCATGGCAGACTTTAGGGGTAAGGTTAAGACTGTAATCTGCAAGTCATCTCAGGTTAAATGCTGCAGCCGCAAGCACTGCGGGCAAGTAGTCTCGGGATAAATGGGAAATGGGTTAAAGGCCCAGTTAGTACATATTTTCAGTTTTGCAGGTCCTATGGTCTCTTGTCGCAGCTACTCAATGCTATCATAAAAGCAGCCAAAGAGAGTAAGGAAATCAATGGGCAGGGCCCATTTGGCCCACAGGCTATAATTTATTGACCTGAGTGTAGACAGGGTTTTCTTATGCTATCTAATTATAATATTTTCAAGGGATTTTACTTAAAGAATGTAAATGAACAGGTTTTCTTTTTTCTACTCTGATGTCTTGCTGTTTTTATATATCTGTTAAGCCCTTGCCACACTTTATATTTTTTAAAAGTGCATTTCCATCATCCACAAGTTAAATTATTTTTATCTCCAGGTAAGTTCTTTTTCTATTTTGCATTTATAAATTTCTGATTTGATTAAATAGAATAATGCTGTGAAATCACTGAAAATTGTAAGGCTGCGCATATTTTAGAAAGTTGTCTTAATGTTACTATTAGTTTCAACTCCGCTACTCTTGAGGAACTATAAATATCAATTTAAATGACAACTTAAGTTTACAAATACTACCAAAGTGAAACTTGAAAAACAGATTGGAAATATAGTTTGAGATTTGTGTCAAATTAAAAAATTGCATTAAGTACTGAGAGGTTGTGATTCTGTCTAGTATGCAGTAATTTTCCTGGATACTCTGTTCTTCTAACTAAATTCACTTTATAGGTAAATGTCAGGGTATTATGTCTGCTGTTTGAGAAACTTGCTATCAAAATCATGCCTGCCAGTGAGAAAATAAATCTCATTTATCATTTCATTCTTCACAAACAAAATTTTAATAGGCCACTTATTAGAAAATTTGTCATAAATCATTTATGATGATATAAGGTAAATCCCTCAAACTGTTAGAAGGAAGGAAATGGAATAATAATCCAAAAGAAGGCAAGAAAGCAGGAAAAGGCAGATATAGAACAGATGGAACAAATAGAAAGCAAGTAGTAAGATGGTAAATTTAAATTCAAGTATATCAATAATTACATTACATTACTTATAAATTAACTAAAAATCTAATTAAAAGAAAAAGGGGATCCCGGGATTACTCAGCAGTTTGAACGCTCAGCTTGCAGCCCCAGTGTCCAAGGATTGAATCCCAACCCTGGCCTTTGCGGACCCATATGCTGAACTGGGGTGTGGCCCCAGTTCGGCTCTTGCGGGGTGAGCTTCCCATGTAAGAGGCGGCCCTCACCCTGCGTGCTACCCACCCCCGCCCACCTGTGTGGAATTAAAACTATGTCAAAAGATGATGACATGCAACTGTGGAGACTCCTCTGGGCCCTCCCTGCTTCTCTGTGTCTCTCTCTGTCTCTGTTTCTCTGTAAAAAACAATAGCTCTTTAAAAAAAAAAAAAAAGAAGAAACAGATTGTTGGTGATGCCGGGATAGCTCGGCATGTTGAGCACTTGCCTTGCAATCATGAGGTATGAGAATTGAATCCTGGCCCCAGCCCTTGTAGAACCATGTGCTGAACTGCAACACAACTGGTAACCGCAGGAATGGGGATGAATGTTCTCACCTCCCATGTGGGAGGCCCCCAGTTCGGTTCCTCCCGATAAGGCCCCACATCCACCTGTGTAGAATGAAGCTATGTCACAACTAATGATGTACAACTATGGAGACTGCTCTGGGCCCTCCCCCCTTTCTCTCTCTCTCTCTCTCTCTCTCTCTCTCTCTCTCTCTCTCTCTCTCTCTCTCTCTCTCTCTCTCTTTCTCTTTCTCTCTTTCTCTTTGCCTCTCTCTCTCTCTCTCACCTCTCAAACAATAAATCTTTAAAAGATTGTCAGAAGATTTTAAAGCTTTATGCTGCTTTTAAGGGATATATCTAATATACAAGAATACAAAAAGACTGACAGTAAAAGAATAAAACAAATACACCACGGAAAACTTCTTTAAAGAAGCTGTTGTGGTGGCCACAGCACAGAGCAGTAAACGTGCTCTGATCCAAAAGCAGGCAGGAGACCCTATATGAACCCCCACATCCCTAATCCAAACCAGAGGAGAAGGAGAGAGGAGGGTAGCAGTGGGTCTGAGCTCCCCAACACCTAACCCAGGCCAGGCTGAGTCAGGCTTGTTGCCCTGGTAGGTTTTACCACCGCCCTCCTCACACCCTTTTCCATGGGTAACCTAGAGGGGCGGCTTGGGTTTCAAATGTGAAGTCATCTCCTGGAATCATATCTGACTTCTGGAGTACTTTAAGGCTTTTCTTTCCTGAGAGAGTAAGGTCATAAAGGAGACCCAAGCCCAAGCCTTTCTTCCCCTCCGCTATATTGACTGTAAATAGCTGATCAACATCTCAGTAGCAGCCAGGTGGAATGGAAATCTCATCATCTTATCTGCCTGGGATCTGATGCCCATTTTACAATTGCAAGTGATTACTTCCATTCTCCACAAAATGGCCATAAATGCCCGAGGCCAGAGAGTGTTACTTGATAGCTCCATTTTACAGAAGAGGAAACTGAAGTTGGAAAGGTGAAACAACTTGTCCTAGATCACCCAGCCACTTGGAAAAGGCAGTTCTTCATGTCCAATTGAATTCAGAGGAGCTTTGTGAAACTTACACAGACAAAGGAACTGCTAAATTGGAAAAAAGTATTTGAGGAATTAAACAGGAGACTATATTTAGAATGCTGATTTGTAAAGAGACTGTCTCATGCTCCAGTTCTACTCAACCCAGTTTCAGCTGGGTACCACATGAAGCACATTTTTCTTGTTACATGGGTAACTCACCTTGACTGCTTGCTCAATGTATCTTATCAAACCAACATTTTCATAAACATTTGAAATTGTGCTGTTGTCTGTGACCTAATTTCAGTGTTACTTAAACTTCCTATAGCAGTAGAATCCCTTCTTATGAATACAGTTTTAGACTGAATCTCAAACTATAAAATATATAAGGGCAAACTGTGTGGACTGAAGCTAGACTAGGAATGGGGGCCCAACTCAGCTGCCTCCCTAGCAGCTTCCCCTCCCCACCTTAAGTGGTCCCTAAGGCACAGCAGTACCACTTTAGGATTCTGTGGGATCTAGTTTGAAAGTCACTGGCCTGTCTGGGCACTAAGAGCATCAATACATCTTTCAATAGTAGTTATCAATTATATGCTATATTCCATGCATTGTGCTGAGTGGTGATAGGAAGACTGGTGACTAAACAAGCCCAGCCTCAAATTATGTAACTTTCACCATAGGAAAATTTATTGTATCAAATGACTACAAGTCCAGAACTAGAGTGGCTATGGAAAGCAGTATAATGGCTCCCCAAAGGTATCTATGTCCCTTAAGCCTGTGAATATGTTAAATTACATGGCAAACGGAAATTAAAGTTGCTAAGTTACCCCTCATTGCAGCATTATTTACAATCCAAGTTTGATGGATTGTGTCCATCAATAGATGAATGAATAAAGAAGTGGTACATATATACAATGGAACATTACCGGTACTCAACCATAAAAAAATGAAATCTTGCCATCTGCAACAACATGGATAGACCTAGAGGGTATTATGCTGAGTGAAGTAAGTCAGACAGAGAAAGACAATATCATATGATTTCACTTACATGTAGAATTTTTTAAAGTAATAAATTAACAAACAGAACAAAAAAACTGATAGATACAGAGAACATTTTAAGGTTGCCAGATGCAATGTGGGTTGGGGTTGTGTGTGAAGCAGGGAAAGGATTAAGAGGTACAAATTGGTAGTTACAAAATGGTCGTGGGGATTTGAAGTATAGCAGGGAATATAGTCGACAATATTGTAAGAACTTTGTGTGTTATCAGATAGACACTAAATTTACCAGGATGATCACTTTGTATGCTATATAAATGTCTAAACACTATATTGTAAACCTGAAGCTAATATAATGCATGTCAACTGTAATTGAAAAATAAAATTATTTTTTAAAATGCCTAAAATTTTAAAAACCAAAGTACAAAATTCTAGTAAGAATGTTGAGCAAAGTAGACTCTTGTTTATTGCTGGTGGGACTATAAATTGGTTAAAGAACTTTGGAATGCTGTCAGGCAGTATCTACTAAAAATCTAAATATCTACAGAATGTATGCATAACCTGTTAGCTATCACGTCTACTCCTAGATGGAGCAGAATTTTTAATATGTATATGTGCTCCCAAAAGACATCTACAAGAATGTTCATGGAGACATTTTTCTTACACGTCAAAAACTAGAAACTACTCAAATTCAATAGTAGAAAAGTAAACAGTAGTATAATGACATGGTGGTATTCCATACAGCAATGAAAATGAACAAAGTACAGCTACATACAATAGTTTGGATGGATCTCAGAAACATAATGTTGAGCAAAAGAAACCAGAAACAAAATAAATTCTATTGATCCTTTTTTTTTTTCCTCAAATTAAAAAACGAGCAAAACTCATCCATATTATTAGGAGTCAAGAACAGCAATGATCTTTGAGAAAGAGGGAGAAATGGTGATTAGGAAGAGACACAAGTGAATCTTTTTGGATACTGATAATGATCCACTCGTTGACCTAGGTGATAGTGATATGGATTTTTTGTGTGTGTTAATTCATTTACTGTATGTTTCAAGCTTTTGCACGTGTTAGTCTTTGATTTAGAAGTTTCCAGAGCAGTTTCTAAGCCCAATCTACCTCTTGAGGCTTACTCTCTGGAGCCCAGAGCTAATGGCTCTGGGTAGTGGGATAGGAGGGAGGGGTGGCAGGGTAAATGGATATACCTTTAATTGTTAAATGAGACTGGTAGTTAAGAGTAGCCTCTGCTGGGCTTCAGGCTCAACAATATTTGCCTCAGCACTAGTAGCAATCCAGCTGTCACTCAAACCCAAGCCTGGTAGCAGGAAAGTCTTAGATCCTGTGTGTAGCAGAGCATGGTATGTGGTGCTCATGTCCCCTGGAAGAAAGGGACAGATCTCTGCAAGGAGCAGGGAGTGAAGGGGTATGTTGGTTCTTTCCCAATTACTGAAATAGCACCTGAAGCCACTAAGCAATACTCCCTTATTTAATACACAAAATCATTATATCTAGAAACAGGGGTGGGGAGAGAAGTGGGGGACAGATACTAAAGTGGTGTTAGAAATAGAGGGCCCTAATAATGGAACTGCTTTACCAGTCTTCGTGGGTGATTATGTCTATAGCTAGGTCTCTTCATCAGTTTATTGGTACTAGAAAATATAGCCTATAACTTGTTAAAGCACCAAAGTACTAGGTTTTCAGAATGCTTCCACAGTATTTCTGGTTAAATATGGAAAGTTAATCTGGCATTCATTAAAGTCATCTGAAGGTTATGATTTACATGACCATAAATCAGATTTTCTGTCCTTCTCAGCCCTAGTTTATATCAAGGTAAGGGATTAGAAGTTCTAGAAATAGAGTTATGATGGGTGCAGACTATTGTGAATGTACACTGATTTTGATTTGTACACTTGAAATGGTTAATGTGTTAAATGTTGTGTTAGGTATATTTTGCCACAAAAAAAAATATATAAGTGATTAGAGTTTGGTAGGCTATTAATATGAAATCTTTTCAGTGTTATGTTTCTAAGTAAACTAAAGGAAAAAAGTGACTCTGAAACCTGCCTATGTTCTTATAGTTGCTAATCTATAAAAACAAGTTGTACTTGTCTGTGTTTTTATTTTCCCAACATCATATCCTGTAACTTTATGAGCTAATCTTTTTAAATTATCAGCATGTAGTGTTAATAAAATATTTAAACTCATTTTTACGTTTGAACATACTGTTCTCATAAGAGAACTCATTTGGTTTTATTTTTAATCCTTTCACCATATCAGACAGTTTAATATTAGTATACTGTATTCTCTCTTGTCATTACAGCAATCTAATGAGTTGACCATTTTACTTGTCATTCTCATAAAGTTGACATTAATATATTAATTTTATAATCTTTATTTCAAGTTGATGAACAGTAATGTATATATAAGACAAGAGAGATCATCAATTTAACTGGGGCATTTTTAATAATTCTACATAACCTTTTTGTTTTCTAAGTTCATCTTATTCAGCAAAAGTCTACACTATCACAGAAAAGGACTTAATTAAAATAAAATAAAAAACTACACATTAGTGAATGAGTTAGCTGTTTTCACCATTTAGACCTTTTCTTCTCAACTCCAGAAAAACTGAGTTGAGACAAAATTCTCTGTTTGAAATACATGTCTTACCCCTCAGTCAATATTATTCTGAGTCTTAGGAAAGTACTGTGTTATTATGATACTCATATTCATATATTCTCTCTCTCTCTCGCCCACTCTCCCGGTTTCTTTTCCCTTCTCTTCTCCCCACCCCACAATCCCACACCCACCCAAATCATTCTCTTTCTCCCTTCCATGTCCTTGAAGCTATCCTGGCCTTTTAGTTGTACCTCAAGCTGTACAGGACAGTAGTTTACCAAGAGTAGCCCGCTGCTATCGACACAATCGCCTGCCTGTTGTATGTTGGAAGAATTCAAGAAGCAGTACCTTGCTCCTCCGATCTGGAGGATTCCATGGGAAGGGAGTAGTTGGTCTTTTTAAATCTCAGAACTCCCCTCAGGCAGGTAAGTACCTCTCTACAGCACAATTATGATCCTTTCACTTCAGAGTATTCTTAAAAATAAAAGATGTATAATCTGGTCACACCATTTGTTCCCTGTCAGCAAGCCTCTTACACATAAACTTTCCCATTGTGCCATATACAGCCTGTGCAGCTTAAACAAGAATGGTACTTGAGAGTGTGGGGCTACATTTTGAATCTGACATCTTACTTAATACATCTGTCTATATTTAGATTTTAATAGAAATTAGCCTGATGAAGTCTTTGGTTCTAGGCTCTTTTCATTTCAGCAAACCAGAGTATCCACTGATGGAAACTAGATTACACTAATCTTTTTCTTTCGTTCTAGGAATCATTACAATATATTTAACAGCTTCAGAGGCAAGCAGGGATTCTCTCCCAAGTGATATGAGATATCCTACAAGTCACACACACACACACACACACACACACACAAGTCAGCAAGCCAATAACAAAAATGCTTCTTTAGAAGCTCTGAAGCAGATATTTTTAAGAAGCTAGAGGGTATCCAACTTAAGAAAACAGAAATGATAAGTGCTGCTGTCTCTTTTTCAGAGGATGTTTATGAGCACCATGTCTGAGGTCTTGAAGCCAGTCAAGAGCTATACTTTGCTGACCCATTTCTCATAACTTCCAACTTATAGTAGATGTAAGATTAAACAATGGGCCACTAAGATATCAGGTCAAATTTAGAGATGGCTACATTCTTTTCTCTTTCAAAATGAGCTAAGTCAGATTCTTTGCTTTAGCTGGTACAATCATGTCCTTTGTGCTACGGTATGTCTCCGTTATTCTCATCCATTTATCCCCTAAAAGTTAGAAGAAAGAAGTTAGCCAGTGTGTCTTGGATCGTTCAGTTGACTTAGAGCTGCCACATACATACTATATGTATATTTTGGTATTATTCTACCTGGCTTGGAGTCTTAACATTGGTATAATTGTAGGCAACTAGCTTTTAACTGTTTCTACCCTGAGGAATCCTCCCAATCTACATAGTGGGTATAACAGAACACAGTATATGTAAGTTACATAAAGTGAGCAAATCATTTCAGGAGCATTGATGAGCATATCACCTAGCTTTTAACTGGAAAAAAAGTGAAATTATTTTATCTCACTTATTTCTGATTTTAATATAATATAAATTTACTATATTTTTGAGCTTACACATTTGCCTACATTTTAATATCTTTGAAATCAGGATGCATTTTACATTTGAGGTGATCAGGAAGAGTTGTGTCATAGTTTAAATGGCAGAGATTTTTATTCTTAGTACGTAAAATGATGGTGCATTTTGTAATAGATGACATAGTTTATAAAATATAATGACATCTTAAAGTTAATAAAATATAATATAATAATGCTAATTATTTTCTATTTAGGTTGTAAGAAAATACATTAATATCTATTGTTCTAGTGAGTGCCTTTTAATGTAAGCTGACCAGACGTGACATTTTAAATGGGACAGAAAACGACATTACTGTACCATTTCAAATGGGACAGTACCGTTGTTTTCTGTCTCATTTAAAAACGGGATGTCTGGTCAGCCTATTTTAATGTCTTTTAAATGCCTGGGCCAAGTCTGTTGGTTTCTGTTTTACTCCACACCTACCAGGCTCAGATTCCATCCAACCCAGAATTGCTCTCACAGTTGCTTCCATCTGTGCATATTTTTTGCCCCTCATTTGGAAGGACCAGGGAATCTAGCAGTAGCTGCATCTATGTTCTCTCCATCTTCCTCCACACTTCCTACAAACAACCCCTACAAGTTCATGTCCCCTGTTACGCATATGTGGCAGAATTGGAATAAAGCTACTGGTATTTGGGAAATTCTAATCTCTGCCTATTCTGGGATACCAAGGAAATGAGTTTCAGCCTCTGCCCCCAAACAGTAGCATGGACATGACGGGGGTGAGGGGGGCGATCATCAAGGAGGTGTTCTCTTTTGTGAATCTTCATTTTGAGTTGCTTGGATAATGATAAACTACACCTGTGCCTGGAAGGACAGCCCTGTGCTGGTTTTTTAGACCCTCGCTCTTTCTGGGAGGAGGATCAGGCAATCAAGAAACAGGTGTGGTGATACCAGTATCAGAGGAGGATTAGCCTTTGGATGTTTAAGTGGGACTGGTTTCTATATTTGGGTGTGGTTTCTTGAGGACTGTATATAGAAAGAATAAGCAAAAAATATATATACATACTCAGATGTATCTATGCATATATATACTCATATATATGCCTCTTTTATTAAGATAGAGACAGTTTGTTTTATTCATCTTTTTCGTTTATAGCTCCTACCTCCTCTTTAGAATCTTCCAGCAGCATAGAGCAAGAAAAGTACTTGCAAGCCCTACTGAGTGCAGTATGTGTCTGTCAGAAACTCGGTGGCAATAACACCCTTACTGTCAAACCAGCACTTGCTCTGTCTCCAGGTAAGATTTGATAATACTGTTCTTCTTGACAACTATGAAAAGTCAGATTCATTTCTGGGGTTAGTCTCTTTAGTTACTTGCACTGTTCATTCAATATTACCCCTTAAAGTTTTACCCTATGGAGCTATTGTAATTTTAGCTCTTTTTACTTGGAAATCAGGATGCCACTGTTAAATTTGATTAAATAGTAACTAAATTTAGAGAATCAATTATTTTCTTTTTAAAGAGTAATAAAAGAGGAGATGGGGAACATAAAAAAAAGTCATTTATTCTTTTTTCCCCTAGAATCTGTTTTATATAGACTTCAAAATATTACAAAACTGAATGTATAACTTGAATGTCTGTTTATTCAATTTATTAAAATCATCATGTATAAGTTTAAAATTTCTGCAGGCTTTTATGATTTGCAGTACAGTTTGTTTTCACGAGATTTGAATGAAGCCATTAAGACTTGTACTAATATTTTGTTTCAGTTATCATGTGATGGAACCCCCAAGGGTTCATGTAGAGGTAACCCTCATGTGTTAGACACAGGAGCATGTGACTTGAAAAGTTGGTCTCCTTGACTTAATCAGCTATTTGAATTAGCTCAATATAAGCAGAAAGTGGCTATTCTTGTAAAGTAACACCATGCATGCCTTGCTTCATTTATCATTAAATTCTCTGATTGCACTTGCCAAACCTAACTCTCTATAATCTTGCAAATGTGTGTGTCCCTGAGAAAATGGTAACAGTGCCTTGTTATCTCTATTAAACCTTTAAAAACTTAAAAAGTACAATGTTTGGCAGCAATTAGACATGCTACACATGAAGATAACTTTTTGTCATTTGAGTAATGTTAATCCGAACGACATGGTTTTTGTTCTTCTTTTTGGCTGACTTCAGGGACTGAAAGGAGGACTTCAAGAATGTCCACTGTGCTTAAGCAGGTAGTGCCAGGACATTTGGATGTAAACCCATCCAATAGTTTTGCTCAAGGAGGTTAGTAAGATTGATTTTATAACTGAGCACTGATACAACCTGAAAAGCAGAAAACTTTTATAGATGGTAATACTTTCAATCAACTAATTATGGTTCAAAATGTTTTAATTACCCTCTTCTAAATGCATGATCAACTTTATCACTAGCATGGTGACAGATGAGTTTAGCCTCTTGGAACAAGAGGTATAATAATTGCTGAAATCTTACATATTGATGAGTTTGGAAGCATTGGGAGGTGAGGAGTATATGTCTTAATGGTGAATCAGCCCTGAGAGTACTCCATGATGCTTCAGGTTTACAGGGTAGAAAGACTGACCACAAAAGTATAAACAGTTACAGAGAAGTGATCCAGACCCAAGGGCTGTGCCTCTAGTGCTTGTTATTTTACTCCTGTTGTCTGAACTGTTAGTTTGTGGAATAAGAGAGAGTGATATCCATGCTACCTTTTTGTCCTCTGGACTGTAGCCGCTGCTGGCATGAGGAAATAGAGAAAGTTTGAGTATTAGCTCTTTTAGCTCCAAAACTCTGTCTACTTATGTCTCTGGCGGTTTGTGATGGATTCTTTCACTTTTCATAGGAAATTTCATCCCATGTGTCTTGATTGTAATTTTCTGCTGCTTCACGGCGAAGTCAGGATCTTAGACTCTTCCTCTTATTCCTAGGCAACGTTGAGTCCCCTTGAAAACACACCAAGTATGTGATCTTGGTTCCACTTGAACATCATCAGTAGCAGGAAACTCATTTCTTCCCAAAAGTGGTCCCTTACATTTATAAGAAATTACTTATAAATGTTAGAAATTTCTTCTTATATTGCTCTAAAAATCTACCACCATGTAAGTTTTACATATTGACCCTAGCTCTGCCCTCTAAAGCTAGAAAATTCTAAATCTAATCTCCTACAGTAGAGCCCTTCAGACTTAAAAAATGTTTTCATCTTTTCTCTTTGTGAACTTCAATTAACTCTAAATATCTCTAGTTCTTATTATTGTAGCCCACTGGCCATCCTTTTTGTTCTATGGATGCTCCCCAGAACTGAACTCATGTAGCCTAAGATTAGAGTAGGGATGGGGACAAACTCATTCATCATTATTAGGTTGACCCGTACTCAGATGAAATATATCATTTGAAATCTCTTCTTTTCACATGTGCTGTTTTTCTTAATGTACTAGAGGATTAGTCTTTGGACCTGAATATAGTATGTATTATACCTACAAAATTTTTTCTATGTGGACTATTTATTTTAAGATTTATTTACTTTATTTTTCAGATTTATTATATTGTTTTTTGACAGAGAGATCGAGAAAAGGAGGAGGGCCCAGAGCAGTCTCTGTAGACGTACATCATCAATTTTCAACATAGTTTCATTCCACATAGGTGGGCCCAGTGCCGCACAGGTCAGGAACCAGGCCACGGGCCTCCCACATGGGAAGCACACCCCAGTTCAGCATATGGGTCTGCATGGGCCAGGGCCAGGATTTGATCCTCAGACCCCGGGGCTGCAAGGCAAGCGCTCAACCCACTGAGCCATCCTGGTATCCCCAGGTTTATTTACTTTTTGAGAGAAGGTGAGAGAGAGATCCAGAACAGTCTCCATAGTTATACATCATTAGTTATGACACAGTTTCATTCCCATAGGTGGATGCGGGACTGCACAGGGTGAGAACTGAACCAGGGCCTCCTGCATGGGAGGCAAGAACCTTCGCCACTGAGCCATCCCGGTGGTTCCCAGTTGCATGGCACTTCAGCATATAGGGTTGCATGGGCCAGGGCCGGGAATCAAACCCCAGACCTTGCAATTGTGAGGCAAGTGCTCAACTGCTAAGCTATCCCAGCATCCCCTCTGCCAGTCTTTTTAATCCAATATTTGTCAATCTTTCAAACTGTTAACTGTATCACAAAGGATTTGTTTAGCATGACTCATTATAGGAATTAGTGCTTTTTCCTAAGTAATCATAATAGTCCATTAATAATCCATTCTAGAATTTGGTTCAAAATCAACATAAAGGCTCTATTTTACAAATTTTATTTTTTTTAAACCAAGATTACTGTGCACACCTGGCAGTCACATTGGTTCTTTAGGTTCTTTTTTTTTCCATCTGAACTTTCTGCTATTACAGAATTCCTAAGAGCTTTCAACCTTCTTAGTCATCTTTCTAATTAGACCTTAAAATCACTGTGTGAGTTTGTTATGGCTGCTGTAAGGAAGCACCACACACTGCGTGGCTTAAACAACTATTGTCTCATAGTTCTGGAGGCTGTAAGTTTGAAATCAAGATGTCAGGGTTGGTGTCTTCTGAGGCTGTGAGGAATGCTCTGTTCCATGCCTTTCCCCTAGGTTCTGGTGGTTTGCTGGTAATCTTTCACCTTCCTTAGATGCATCACCCAGATCTCAGGCTTCACATGACATTCTGCTTGTGTGTCTGTCTCTAAATGTTCCCTTTTTATAAAGATACCAATCCTATTGGCTTAAGGGCCCACCCCATTCCAGTATGACCTCAGTTACATCTGCAATGACCCTATTTCCAAATGAGGTCATATTCTGAGGTACTAGGTGTTATGACAACAACATATAATTTGGTGGAGAGCACGGGGGACATAGCACTTCAACCTCTAACAGTCATATAGTTTTTCTTTGAAATTTTTAAAATACCATTGTTTTAAAGTTTAGGTTTCAGACTTCGTTCTTCCTATTTCTTTCTTCATGAATTTGAGCTAAAAGACAGTACAGTGACTTTCTCCTAAGATTCCTGGTATTTTTGTCACCAAGCCCTCCTGTCAGATTTGGGTCAAGGTTACTGTTCCCCTTATTACTTTATTTACCATCAGAAAATTTGTATTGTAAGCAAGGCATGTCAGCAATATTTCCATTCAACTTTTAGTAGAATGCAGTTTCTTTTTTTTTTTAATATTATTATATTTTATTGTTAACTTTAATGGGGTGACATTGGTTGGTAACAATCAGACAGTTTCCCAATGTACAACTCCACATCACATCACCCATGCATCGCATTATGTGCCCA
>PVKE010029890.1:0-19954 GCA_004027555.1 Craseonycteris thonglongyai | reverse complement strand
AGCATTATGGACACACTCAATGGTTTGGTGTTTACCTGGAGAGGAGGGAGGAGTGGAGAGGGAGAGTTGTGGGGGGAGGGGGGAGTGGGCACCAGATATATGGGGTTGGAGGGTGACCTGATTCTGTGAGCTGGGCACATAATGCGATGCATGGGTGTTGTGATGTGGAGTTGTACATTGGGAAACTGTCTGATTGTTACCAACCAATGTCACCCCATTAAATTTAACAATAAAATATAATAATATTAAAAAAAAAATTAAAAGAAAATAGTTTTGGTTTGTGGACATCCTGAGAGGATCTCAGGGACTCAGGCCACACTTTGAGAACTGCTGGAATAAGCAGATTATTTAGAAGGCAAGATTAACAGGCCTTAGTTATAGTAATATCATTGCTGATAGTTACTTCATGGTTATTATATGGCAGGTACGTTTTTAATCTTCACAATACTGCAAAGTAGGCACCAGTAGTCTCCCTGTTTCACACATGAGAAACGGTGACTTGGTAATGTTAACCAATGCAAATTTTGCATTTATATACATATTTGTCTGTTTCTACCTTTTCCACAAGGAAATTGTACATTTTTAGTTTTAAGAAAGTGACCAAGGGGAAGCTGGGATGGCTCAGCGGGTTAAGCACTTGTTTAGCAGCCCCAGGGACTGAGGATCAAATCCCGGCCCTGGCCCGTGCGGACCCATATGATGAACTGGGGTAAGCCTCCCATGTGGGAGGCCCCAAGTTTGGTTCTCACCCTCCCAGTTCGGTCCCTGGCTCAAGGGGGTGTGCCTCCCATGCTGAAGGCCCCAAGCCCAGTTCCCAGCTTGCGTGGCCCCTGCCCACCTGTGTGGATTGAAACCATGTCGAAACCTGATGAGGTACAACTATGGAGACTGCTCTGGGCCCTCCCCACTTCTCTCTGTCTCTCTGTGTCTCTGTCTGTCAAAAACAAAAAAATAAATCTTAAAAAAAAAGAGAGAAAGAGACCAAAATCGCTAATCACAAATTTTATATTTTTTGCATGGCAAGGCTAAGCCTAAATCCCAATGAGCTTCAGACATAAAAAGTATCCTCTACTATCTTCTATAATTCCATTACTTTTGAAATCTAACCTTGATTTAAATGTATTCTGAGCCATTTTTTTTTAAAACCCATTTGGGAATCTTAAAAATTAATCAAATCTTTTGTCTTCGAAGTTTAATTCTTTTACTTCTGGCATGTCATCTATGGCTATGAGAAAAGTTGCCAATCACTTGGGTAATTTGTACCTAAAATAAAGGTGCAAAGAAGTTGAAACTAGAAGCAGCTAGAATAGTATAGTAGACTCTCAGTTAGTTAATAAGTGCCCATGCTGAGTAAATGTAGTATTATTTCTTCAGTTTTTTTTGCAGGTTACTTGAGAGTGCTGGTTTCTTCAGTTCTGGTTAATGAAGAGTCTACTGTAGTTCTTTGGTTTCTCCTGCTAAGATTTTGGATCAAAATTCACAGAAACTCCTTCTGTTTTTACACCTTCCTTTCTCTGGCCCAGGGTTCAATGCTTATTTTCACCATGTAACAGTCCAGGTGCCTTCTATTTCCATGTCTCCTTTCCTGTCTGTGACCTAAACCACTTTGCTTTGTGCTCTTTCCTTCTCATAATATGCATCCCACCTCACATCAACCTGGTTTACACCTCTCGATTCTTACCCAGAGTGGTAATCATTTTCCAGAGGATGTCCCACGTGCTAGTCTTCCCCTGAAATTTATCAGGCACAAATCCTGTGCCAGGTATATGCATTCTCTCATTCAAGCACACAAAAAACCCATGAGGTTGGTATTATCCACTTCACAGATGGAAAAATAAATTTCAGAACACTAACTTGCCCAAAGACCAACAACCAGCACAACTGGAAAGCCCACAGAGGCATTATTGGAACCCATGTCTGACTCTAACTAAAGCTTTGTTCTAAATCATTGAACTATCTTTTACCTCTCTGCCTTTTTACTTTTATTTATTTATATTTTAATTTGATTGTTTGAGAGAAGGTGAGAGAGAGAGAGAGAGAGAGAGAGCGCATGAGGGAGGGCCCAGAGCAGTCCGCATAGTTGTATAGCAGTTGTGACATGGTTTCATTCCACACAGGTGGATATGGGGCCACGTGGGACAGGAACTGAACTGGGACCTCCTGCATGGGAAGCGAGAACTTTTTCACCATGTCATCCTGGCGGTTACTAGTTGCACCCCAGTTCAGTATATGGGATTGCATGGGCCAAGGCCAGGAATCAAACCTTGGACCTTGTGATTGCAAGGCAAGTGCTCTACCACTGAGCTATTCCAGCATCTCCTCTGGGCCTTTTAAAATGTTGTTTCCTTGCCTGCTCTTTCTAAGTAAGCTTCAATTCAAGTGTCTTCTTCAAGAAAACTTTCCTTGATTCTTAGCTTCAGGTGCCCCTCTCTCTATTGGGGCACCTAATGCACACCTCACATGCTACATTCGATACCTGTTTGTTTTCTCTCCAGTAGGCTTCTACCCTGGAGATTCCCTCAAGGTAAAGACTGTGCTTTTCATCTCTGAGTCTCTATCATCTAGCACTAGTTCCTGGCAAACATAATAAGTATTTTATATTAATAATTGATACATTATTTTTGTTGCTGCTGCTGAATTAATTAACAAATGAATAAAGTCCATTTGTAAGACTGTTGTTTAGAACCTGGACTGAAAATGGTGATAATATGTTGTTGAAGTAGTGCACTTTCATCATGGTATAACAGAATTCATGGGTTGACTATTGTGCTTTTTACAGCTTTACTACCTTGTTTCTTTGGAAAAATAAAGTCCAAATTTAAGGAATATCATAGACCTAAATGTTAGAGTATCACTCTCAAAATTGGGAGACTGCCCTTAAACCTGACTACTTTATATTATCTATTTAGAATTTACTTCAAGGATAACTGGCTGTCTACCTGCACATTTTTGTTATTCATTCATCCTACACACATTGTTAAGGGCTTTAATACCTGCCAGGCACTATTCTAGGCATCAGGGCCACAGGTAGACAATAGATTTGAAATCAGAGATTTAGTCTAAGGGAGATGAGTTGCTACAGTCTTGTGGTAAGAGAAGGTATGCCTAGGTATTGGGTCTGGGAGAGGCAGATACTTAATTCTATTCAAAGAGATTAGAGGCAGCTTCCAAGAGGAAGTGGTACTTGTGCTCAGTCTTGCTGAAGGCCCTGCTTTCTCAAGCTGCATGGTAACTGCCGCTGTTACTCAACTTTGAATATGGATATTTAAGAATGTTTATGGATTAAAAAAAAAATTGCATTTTAAGTAAAATGGCCATCCCATGTAGACTATTATCCTGATGGTATTGATCAGTTGTCCAGTTGAATCTAAAGGGCCAGCACACACCTATCCATAACATCTTAAGAGAAAGAAGATGAAGTGCATTAGGCTGGCTGCATTGTGAATATCCCCTCAGCAATAAGTGTATTCCTGAGGGCCTCTCAGCTCAGCTGGGACAAAAGAGTTTGAAAAACACAGGTAAAAAAAAATTATATTGGGGAAGCCAGGGTGGCTTTGTGGGTTAAGCGCTCACTTTGTAGCCCTGGGGACCGAGGATCAAATCTCGACCCTGACCTATGCAGACCCATATGCTAAACTGGGGAGTGCCCCCAGTTTGGTTCTCACCAGGGTGAAGACCCTGGCCCAGTTCCTGCCCTGTGCAGCCCCTCGCCCACCTGTGGAATGAAACTATGTGGAAAAACCAATGATGTACAACTATGGAGACTGCTCTGGGCCCTCCCCCTTCTCTCTGTCTCTGTCAAAAACAATAAAAATAAATCTTAAAAAAAAATTTATGTTGCCTTTGACAGACCCTAATTCCTACTCTAAAACCTAATTTAATACGAAGTTTTCAATGGGTTCTTGAGATCTGCTCCTGAAAGGCAGAGATGACTACACTGACACATGGGAAGTGACAGACTCAGTGCCTGACCCTTGAATTCATAGGATTACATACCTAGCTGGTGGGATTTCACCTGGGGAAGTATTTATAATGAGGAAGGACACTGCCATGGCTGTCAAGTCTAGAAATATACTCAATTGTCTACTGGGCCCTGAGTGATCATGGGAATGAGTATATGGACAGAAAGAGCCAACTGTCTTGCATATTTTGGTTGAGGCTCTATAATTACTATAACTTGTGTAAGCTCTAGTCTGGTATCAAGATTAGAGCTGCCCATACGTGGCTTGTTTTCTGAAGGAGGGCTGAGTAATGTGGTAGAAAATACAAGAGTTTACATCTGTACTGGGTATAGTTACCTATTGCTATAAAACAAACTATACCCAAACTCATAGTGGCTTAGAACTACTTTCAGAGACTTTCTCTTTGACCAAACTTTAGCCAGGATCCTCTGAGCCCTCTTCTCAATGAAGCCTCAATTGTGGCCTGTGAGAACTGCAAAATCTCAGAACAATTTTGTCCACTCCTTATACTAAGAGACTTGAACAAACACTATCCTGGTTTCTAACAGCTCTAGGCTGTGTCTCTGGCATGACCCAACCCCACTTGAGTTCCTGCGTAGGAATGATCAGGCTGTCCAAAGAATTTTCTATTTGAGACTCATCCTGACAACACCTGCCTTGCCTAACATTTCTCAGAAACACAACCCCTACCCACTTTTTGTAATTTTCTACTTCTCTGAATCTACTCAAGCCATCAATGGTTTCTCCCCACTCCTCTCTCATTCTTTTCTCAAAACACCCAGTCTCTTTGCACAGATTGGAGCTGAGCTCCGCTTATGCTGAAGTCTCTCCCCACTACTGCAGTAATTTGCATAAAATCTATCTTGCCACCTTTAACAAATATCCAGCTCTTTTTCCCTTTGACATGATAATGAATTTGCACAGTTTCAGAGGGCCAGGACTTCAGGGGAACCTCAGCTTGGTAGTTCTGGCTCAAGACCTCTTGAGATGTAGAGCTGGGCTGCACTCATCTGAAGGCCTGATGGGGCTACAGGGTATCCAAGGTGAGTCCTTTGCATGGTTGATAAATTGGCTGTTGGCAGAAGGCCTCAGCTTTTGTCATGTGAACCTTGACACAGGGCTGTTTAAGTGTCCTGTGAAATGGCATCTGGTTTCTGACACAGGGAAGAGAGAGAAGGTAGAAACTGCAATGTCTTTTATGACCTAATCTTGGAAGTCACACATGTCATACCTGCAATATTCTCCTATTGATTTCCCAGGCCAATCTCATTCACTGTGAGAGGGGACTCCACGACTGTGGACACTAGGAGGCAGAAATCATTGGGGGCCATCATGGAGGCTTGTTGTCATGACTCTACTAGTAATCTGATCACTGAAACTATCTGGGGTGGAAAAAGAAAAGGAGGGCCTAGGCTTTATCTATGAGGTCTCTCTAACTTCTGATTTTATCTTCTGTTAAGTGAGAGAGTCAGTGACTGGAAGAGTTAATGTAGGTACAGAGATGTCATCAAGATGGTGGCATGAGAGGAGCTCTTAAAACCTCTCCTGGAAAGAATAAGAAATTAAATAACTAAAATCCAACCAGAGAATCCTTAAGCAACAAACAGCCTTGACTGAGGGACCCACTCATTGTAAGAAAATACCTAAAGCCAGAGAAACAGAGGCGAGTGAGAGAAAAAGAAAGGGAGCCATGTGGAGACACACTGTGGAGCACGACCCAGAGACCTACCTGGTGACCGACTCAGAGGCTGACCCAATGCCAGCAGAGAAGAGACTGACTGAGGTGGGAGCTTGGGACGTGGGTCCAGGTGCAGGGCAACTCTCAGTGGGTTGGAGGCCTAGAATGAACAAAGGTGGAGGTGCAGGCAACCAAAGTGCAGGGTAGATGGCAGAAGCAGGCATGGCTGCCTGTGATGAGAAGCCCTGGTGGGCATGCAGGGGCAGCAGCCATGGTGTGGTGAGGGTGGCCATAGTGCAGTGCAAGAGGCCAGAGCAAGGTACCAGCAGCAGCCAGAGATTGGCGCAGGTAACCAGAGTGAAGATTTGGCTGCCAGTGCGTGGGTCAGGCAACTAGAGCTGGGGGCATCAGAGCATAAAGCTGGCAACAAGAGCAGGAGGCAGGTGTCCTGGTGGCTGGAGTGCCGGCACCAGGAGTGTGTTGGTAACTAAAGCACAGAGTGGTCCTTGATGAGGTGGGGCCCCAGACAGAGCATTGCATGGCCTTAGACACAGAACCTGGCTGCTTCCCCTTGCTGTCTCTCAAATCTCGCTCTGCCAGCTCTCCCCAGAGCCTGCTGTCCTTGTGCTGCTTTCGGGAAGGCACTATTACCCTGTGATGCAAACAGACCTGCACCTTTACCAACAAACCCTGCTCCCACCCTTCCCACTGAAGCCAGAAGAGGAGAGCTGCCATTACCCTGTGATGCAAACAGACCTGAACCTTTACCAACAAAGCCTATGACACCCTTCCCACTGAAGCTGGCAGATGGATCTAGGAAAACTGTGAAGCATAGTTGTGGTAGCTTCTGAATGCAATGGGATCTCAGAGGCATAGAAAATCATCGCCCACCATGTCTTCCCAAAGAAGAGGTATACAGAGACCAGAGTGACTGAGTCAAAGATAAGCTCACCTTCTAGGAAGTTGCCCACTGTGAGGAAACCAAATAAACAAAAGAAAATATTATAAGACACTGCAGCAACACCAGCTAGGAAGTAAAAGAAAGATCTCTTCACATCTACCAGGGGAAAAGTCCTCATGTCCATGAAAATAAGAGCTCCAATAGTGATGAATACCCTTGTGAACAAAGGTGCTCAGAAAGAAAAAAAAAATCTCTAGAAAAGGAAATGGAAGATATGTAAACATATGAGCTAAATGACATAGAATTCAAGACTGCAATGCTGAAAACACTCAAAGAGATAAAAGAAAATTGGCAGAGTACATAGAGGGAGCTAAGTGATCTCAGAAAGGAAACTGAATCTATAAAAAACAAGCAAATAGAAATTCTGGAGACAATATAATAAACGAAATAAAAAATGAAATAGCTAGCATAGGAAGCAGAGCTGACCAGATGGAGGAAAGAATTAGTGAAATCAAAGACAGAAATTTGGAAATGTCACAGAAGAAAAAAGAGAGAGTCCTAAGAGCTAAAAGAAATGAAAGATCTCTACAAGAACTATCTGACTCCATTAGAAAGGATAACATAAGGATAATAGGTATTCCGGAGGGAGCAGAGGAAGAGATGGGCAGAGAATGTTCTCAGATGAATAGTAGATGAGAACTTCCCAAATCTATGGCAAGAACTGGAACTTCAAACTCAAGAAGGAAACAGGATCCCTAGCTACTTGAATTCTAGCAGATCCTCTCCAAGGCAAATTATATTGAAGATGTCAAAGGTCAAAAACAAAGAAAGAATCCTCAAGGCAGCCAGAACAAAGCACACCATAAACTATAAAAGAAAGCCCATCAGACTATCATCAGATTTCTCAACAGAAACTCTACAAAACAGAAGGGAGTGGAATCAAGTATTCCAATTTAAAATATTAAAGTAGAAAAATTACCAGCCAAGAATCATCTATGCAGCAAAGTTATTCTTTAGATATGAAGGAGGAATAAAGACCTTTTCAGTCACAGAGAAACTGAAGAAATTCTCCAGCACAAGGCCAGCATTTCAAGAAATAGTGAAGTAGGCAATTGGACCTGAAACAAAAAGTAAAAATAAATAGGGATAAACTGGAACAACAAAAACATACAAGGGGAGGAAGGAAAGGTATAAATTTCCAAAGAGAATGGAGATAAGAAACATCCTTAAGAAAAAGAACCACTGCATATATGAAACGTTCTTTTACATAAAGTTCATGGTAACCACTCAAAAAGAACGTAGAAATGGGACACACACACACACAAACAAGAGAGAAAACAGTCATAAACACCATCAAACTAAAATAACCTATGGGAATAAAAAAGCAAAGAAGCAACCGAAAGAAACATTTACCAGAAAACAAACAAACAAACAAAAAGGCTATAGGAAATCCTCATATATCAATTATCACCCTAAATGTAAATGAACTGAACTCAACAATAAAAAGACAGAGTCGCAAGCTCAATTAAAGAACAAAAACCAACCTTATGCTGCCTATAAGAGATACACTTCAGTCACAAGGACAAATACAGACTCAAGGAGAAAGGGTGGAAAAAAATACTCCAAGCAAATGGCACTCAGAGAAAAGCATGTGTAGCCATACTTATATTTGACAAAGCAGACTGTAGGATCAAAAACATAATAAGAGACAAAAATGGACATTTCATAATGATAAAGGGGACAATACAACAAGAAGACATTACACTTATTAATATACATGCCTTCAACCAATAAGCACCAAAATTTACAGAGCAACTACTGACAGATCTAAAAGGAGAAACTGACAAAAACACAATATAGTAGGGGACTCAAACACACACTTGACAGCCATAGACAGATCATCCAAACAGAAAATAAATAAGAAAACATCAGCTTTAAATTATACATTACAACAATTGGACATAGTGGACATTTTACAGGACACTTCATCCTAAAACACATGACTATATTTTTTCTGGTGCACATGGAACATTCTTAAGAATATACCACATGCTGAGACACAAAGCTAGCCTCAAGAGATTTTTCTTTTTTTTTTTTTATAGGGACAGAGAGAGAGAGAAGGGGAAGGGCCCAGAGCAGTCTCCACAGTTGTATGTCATCAGTTTTAGACATGGTTTTGTTCCACACAGGTGGGCAGGGGCCATGCAAAGAGGGAACTGGGCTGTGTGTCTCCCATGAGGGAGCCGGGGGTTGACCTGGGGGGCGAGGACTGAACTGGGGGCCTCCGCATGGGAAGTACACCCAAGTTAAGTATATGGGTCTACACGGGCCAGGGCCGGGATTTGATCTTTGGTCCCCAGGGCTGCAAAGTAAGCTCTTAACCCACTGAGCCATCTCAGCTTACCCTAGCTTCAGCAAATTTAAGAAGATTAAAATCATACCAAGTGGGGAAAGCTGGGATGGTTCAGTGGGTTAATCACCCACTTTGAAGCTCTGGGAACTGAGGATTGAATCCTGGCCCCGGCCCTTGCAGGAGGCCCCCAGTTCAGTTCTTGCCCCCTAGCTGGGCCCCTGGCTCAAGGGGGCATGCCTGCCATGCAGGAGATCCCAGCTCAGTTCCTGCCCTGTATGACCCCCACCCACCTGTGTGGAATAAAAGCATGTTGAAAACTGATAATGTACAACTATGAAGACTGTTCTGGGGCCTCCCCCTTCTCTGTCTCTCTCTGTCTCTGTCAAAAACAATAAAATAAATCTTTAAAAAAATAAATAAAAAAAGAAAGCAAGAAAAATCATATATATACATGGAAATGAAACAATATGTTATTAAAAAATAACTGGATCAATGAATAAATAAAAGAAGAGATTAAAAAATACATAGAAATGAGTGACAATGAAAACACAACATACCAAAATTACTGGAATGCTGTGAAAGTAGTAATAAGAGGGAAATTTATATCACTAAAGGCTTATGTCAAGAAACAAGATAAATCACATGTAAACAACCTAATATCACATCTTAAAGACCTAGAAAAAGAACAAAAACCACTCAAAGTCAGCAGAAAGAAAGAAAAAATAAAAATTAAAGCAGAACTAAATGAAATAGAGAATAGAAAAACAATAGAAAAAATTAATGCAACAAAGAACTGCATCTTTGAAAAAATTCCAAACATTGATAAACCCCTGGCCAGGTTCATCAAGGGAAAAAGAGAGAACACACAAATATTCCAAATTAGAAATGAAAGAGGGGAAATTACAACTGATACTACAGAAATACAAAGGATCATAGGAGAATACTATGAAGGATTATATGCCACCATATTTTGCAACCTAAAAAAACAAATGGCCAAGTTTTTAGTAACATATAGTCTACCTAGACTGAATGAAGAACTGAAAAATCTAAACAGACCAATCAATAGTAAGGAAACTGAAACAATCATCCAAAACCTCCCCCAAAGCAAGAGTCCAGGACCAGATGGTCTCACTAATGAGTTTTACTAGGCATTCAAAGAGGAACTAACACCTCTCCTCTTCAGACTTTTTCAAAAAATTGAAGGAGAGGCAATACTTCCCAACTCTTCTATGAGGCCAACATTACCCTAATACCAAAGCTTGGTAAGGACATCACAAAAAAGAAAACTATAGACCAATATCTCTGATGAACACTGATGCAAAAGTCTTAAACAAAATACTAGCAAATAGAAAAAAACAATGCGGGAAGCTGGGATGGCTCAGTGGGTTAAGCACTCACTTTTCAGCTTTGGGGACCGAGGATCAAATCCCAGCCCCAACCCGTGTGGACCCATATACTGAACTGGGGTGTGCCTCCCATGCAGGAGGCTCCCTGTTAGGTTCTCACCCCCCAGTTTGGCCCCCAGCTTGAGGGGGCATGCCTCCCATGTAGGAGGCGTCTGGCCCAGTTCCACCCCTGCACAGCCTCCTCCCACCCGTGTGGAAATAAACCATTTCAAAACTGATTATGTAAATACAACTATAGAGACTATTCTGGGTCCTCCCCCCTGCCCCACCTCTCTCTCTTTCTCTCAAAACAATAAAAATAGATCTAAAAAATATATGCAAAAGAAATTCTTCATCTGACAACCCTGTGAGGTAAGTTGCCCTTTTTCTTTTGTCCTCTTCCACTATTTCTTACTGTCTTATATAATGAATACAAAGCCTAGAAATCACAGCCTCATGATGGAGCACTGGAGTCCAAGTTTCTCACATGGTCCCCCTTCCAGCATCAACATGATTTTTGCACTCGTTGACTAGTTATTTGGAAAACTGCTTTTCTTGAAGACAGCGGCAAGATGATCCACTCTGGTTAATACTGGGGTAAGGGAGCAGTGAAAAGATGAGGGCTGTGTTTCCACCCTTTACTCCAGTCCTGCCCCAGCCCCTCTTCCTCACTTGACTTTCCTTTTTGCCTTGCTGTCTCCTGATTCTCCCTGACCTCCTCTTTATTCAGCAGAGATCCAGGGATCCCCCTCCCGAGAAATCAGATCACCATGGGCTCAGGGTGCCAATTCCCCTGTGGTGCAAGAGCCTAGAACCATGCTCCTTTGTGCCTTGCCATGTGCCCTCCTTCCTGTTCCAGCTGAGCTGTACACTCTTTTCCCTTAGTCTTTCTTTCCTAGTTGAATTAGTTATTACAGGACATGGACTGGGGTGGGGAGAAAAGACTCTGAAGGCTCACCCTGGCACTGGAGTCTGGTGGAATTGGGCCTCCCAGGCCCTGCCACAATTGTGGGTCACATTCCCACTGACTGGGCCCTGGGCCTGACTGCCTGGACTTGCTTCCATGGCAGAGGGTAGAGGCAGCTGGCATCCTGGTCCAGAGTTCTGCCCACCCTCCAAGGACATTTCTAGAAATAGTACTCAGTATGGAGTAGGGTGTCAGTGAGGCCCTAATGGCTCAGCTCCAGCCTAGGCACTAAGTATAACAAATAAGATCAACATACTTAAAAAAAGAAAACTCTTTCTATTAAAGGCAAAGGATTGATGTTGGAATAGATGAGAGTAGAGCTGCCAAGATGAGGGACTCAGGAGGGCTTTTCATCTGTTCACAGAATCACAGTGCAGCTTCACGTTACTCATGCCCGAACCAGCCCCATTAGCTTATTAGCCTGGAAGTCAAGATGGTGGAGGCCACCTTCCTGCTCATTGATCTGAGTTCCTCCTTCAGTCACATTTTCAGGGGTTTATTGGAACTTCCAAGAGCTATAAACATGGCATTAACATTAAACATCTGCTTTACATTAAAAAAAATTTTAATTAAAGGCTTTAAATGTGTAATTAGACAACCAGAGTTTCACTTTTGAGGTCCTATATATTCGATGGGGAAAATAGAAAAGTCAGCATGCAGAGCAAAGGTCAGCCAGAGCAAGGAAGACAAAATTCTCCAGCTACCTTGGTTTCCCCCCCATTTAACATAAACCTCAGAATAAGGAACATTTACTGGGTATGTTGTATGAGGATAGGAGTAGATGACCAGTTTATATTGCAGTTGATAAAATGTAAAGGGGTAGAGGGTAACGGGGACTAATTTTCTTATTCTTTTAAAATTATTTATTTTATTGTTCTTGACAGAGAGAGAGAGACAAGACAGAGAGACAGAGAGAAGGGGGAGGACCCAGAGCAGTCTCCATAGTTGCACATCATCAGTTTTCAACATAGTTTTGTTCCACACAGGTGGGCCGGTGCAGGGCAGAAACAGGCATGGGAAGTACACCCCCATGAGCTGGGGGCTGAATCAGGGGCCTCTCACATGGGAAGTTTGCCCCACGAAAACTGAACTGGGGGCCACTCCCCAGTTCAGCATATGGGTCTGCACGGGCCAGGGCCAGGATTTGGTCCTCAGACCCCGGGGCTGTAAGACAAGAACTTAACCTGCTGAGCCATCCCAGCTTCCCCAGAGACTAATTTTCATGTGTTACACTGTTAATGAAAGCTCATCGGCATGTTGGACATAACAACATGGCTGGAAAGGTGATTCTGATCCAGGGTTAGGAGATGGCCATTGCTAAGATGACGGAGCTGCTATAGGTAGAGTAAATACTGGTAAGCACCTGAACCATATTACATATTTAAATATGCCTCTACCAGTCATTAGATACTGCTCCCCCTCCCCCAGCCTCCACCTCCTAAATCTCTCCACCCCAGCCCTCCCCTTGGCACCCCTTGAAGCTTCTGAAAATCCAGCTGCTAAAGGGTTAAGCTTAGTGTAGCTGGCATCCAGGGCCCTGTTTCAGTGTTATACCTAGGACCTGTTGTCAGACATTCAAGTATACCCCTGGCTATACTGATGATTATAATATATATTGGCAGAGATATTCAAAAAGAGCTTTGCTGTGGCAATGCTTAAATGTCTGATTCATTGAATCGAGATTGAGTTTTGGTACATGGTGGGGGAGGGTGTAGTGTTAAACCTATTCCTGGACATTGAAATTTGACTTATTAACACTGGCAACAATTACAGGCCATTTCGCCAACAAGGTTTCTGAAATTGAAATCACATGAAACTTTTCTAGTTTCTGCTAGTGCCACATATACCCTTTCCTTTCTATAAGCGCAGCAAAGTCACTAAAATAATTAAGAAAAGATTGATGGGATTTTAGAATTGTAATGAAAAACATGATCTCATTAGAAAGTCATGAGTCAGGGCCAGGCACTCTGTCAGATGTACGTACTTCTGTGTAATTAGAAGCTGATGCACAGGGAGCTAATAATTCATGAATTAAAAAATTAAAATGGTTTTCCTTTATACTTTTCGGCTATGCTGAAATTCTTTCCTTTGCCAAGATTCAGAAAGAGATCTCCTTTAAAAGAACCAGGGGAAAAAGAAACTTTTTCTGGGGAAAAGAACCAGGGGAGCCAGAATGGCTCAGCTTGTTAAGTGCTTGCTTTGCAGCCCTGGGGACCGAGGATCGAATCCGGACCCCGGCCCGTGCAGATTCATATGCTGAACTGGGGTGTATTTTTCATACGGGAGGCCCCCAGTTCAGTTCTTGCCCACTGGTGCAGCCCCTGGCTCAAGGGGGTGAGCCTCCCAAGCAGGAGGCCCCCAGCCCAGTTCCTGCCCTGCACGGCCCTTGCTCACCTGTGTGGAACAAAACCATGTTGAAAACTGATGACATACAACTATGGAGACTGCTCTGGGCCCTCCCCCTTCTCTCTGTCTCTGTCTCTGTCAAAAACAATAAAATAAATCTTAAAAAAATATTTACTACATAATAACCGTATCAAATGAAACTGAATTGGTGAAAAAGAAAATGGTGATAAAATAATAGAAAGGACGAGGAGATGCTGGGATAGGTCAACAGGTTGAGTGCTTGCCTTGTAACTGCAAGGTCCAGAGATCAAATTCTGGCCCCAGCCCATGCTGAACTGCCAAGCAGCTGGTAACTGCAGGAATGGCAGGGTAAGTTTTCGCCTCCCATGCAGAAGGCCCCCAGTTCGATTCTCACCCTGCATGGCCCCACACTCACCTGTGTGGAATGAAACCATGTCACAGCTGAAGATATACAACTATGGAGACTGCTCTGGGCCCTCCCCGCTTCTCTCTCTCTCTCTCTCAAATAATAAAAATAAATCTTAAAAAAAAAAAAAAGAAGGGGGAGGAGGGGAGGCATCAAATATATGGTGATGGAAAGAGAATTGACTCTGGGTGGTGAACACATAATGTAATATATAGATGAAGGGATGTAGAATTGTACACCTGGAATCTATGTAATTTTTACCAACCAATGTCACCCCAATAAATTGAACAACTAATAAAAAAAGAAAAAAGAAAAAAAAGAAAAAAGGCTAAATGAAAAGCATTTTTCTACTGGATCTCTTGTCCAGGGTTGTTCAGGTTAGCAGTACTACATGAGAAATGTTCCCATTCATTGATCTTCAAGAGGATAAATACACACCTGAGATGAGCATATTTTGAAAGAAGCCACTAGATTAATATTGTAAATTCACGGAATCTCATATTTGAACCAAAGAATAAACAAAATATTTAATTGCCCTTCAGAAGAGATGCACAAGTTTTGAAAAGCTACAGTGAATTTAGAGTGAGACAAACAGGATGTCACTCTCATCTCTGCCACTTCCAGCTGGGTACCGTGGGCCGACTGAATTAAGTCAAAGCCTTGATTTACCCATCTGCAAAATTGGAACGACAATACCAACCTCCCAGGTTTATTGTGAGAATGAAATAACATTTACAGAGCAGGCATTCAATAAAAATTATTTATCCTTCCCCCACTTTCCTTAGGAATACAACTTTGTTGACATTGGAAAGTAAGTTTCCCCTTCTTCGAGTCAAAGAAACATTTGTTTAGAGTCTGTGATGGCCAAGATGTAGTGGAGGAGCACAGTAATGAGTCAGATAGTCTTCAAAAGGGATTTATAATCTTGTTGCAACTGAGATGAAGGAGATGGACAAGAATGTACCACTTATCTACCAAGCAGAATGGGTTAGATCAGGGGTGTCTAACATTTTGGCTTCCTGGGGCCACATTGGAAGAATTGTCTTGGGCCACACATGAAATACACTAACACTAATGATGGCTGGTGAGCTAAAAAAAAAAAAAAGCAAAAAATCTCATAATGTTTTAAGGAAGTTTATGAATCTGTGTTGGACTGCATTCAAATCTGTCCTGGTCTGCATGCTTGGGTTAGATGCTGCAGAAGTCCAAAAACACTGTTTGAAAGTTGCCAAAAGAAGATGATTGCAGAAGGGTGTACAAGGAGCTGATGCTCAAAGGGTCTGCACTACTGTGTTCATTGTTAAAATACTGAAATTGTGAACTCCTGACTGTCCTCCACTCAGCTCCCCTCACCTTGGTTCCTTCCCTGGAACCCACAGACCTCCCCGAACCCAACAACAAAGGGTTAATGCCCATCACAGGAAGGACCAAGAGTCTTTTCTCTACCTATGGCCAGATTTGTTCAGATAGGATGGTACCTATGGTGGAACACTGATTATCAGTTTTCAGTGTCACCCTTGGGTGTGTGCAAGGGATAAGGGGCTTTATAAGCTTGCTGGTGTATAAAGAGAACCTGATAAGAATGGGATTTTGACAAGTAAAAACAAGAGAGGGCATTCTAGGGAGGAGGAACAACATGAATGAAAGTCTAGAAGAAACAAAATAAGACAATGATTTGGGGAACAGTGAGTAGGAACTGATGACATGGTCAAAGACTAGGATAAAAATATCAGTATATTGTACAAGGTCTTGACCTTTAAGTGAGGGACTTAACTTTGTTTAGTTGGGAGACTCTGTAGTCCAGGAAAGAAATTATGGGCCTGAATAAGGATGTTCTCAATGGAAATAAAAGGAATATAGAAGATATACTGGAAGTAGACACCATAGAACCTATCAACAACCAGCCATACAGGGCCCCAAAAGCTCCTAAGAGATAGAAGCTGACCCCAATGCCACTCGTTCAGACACTATCCCAAAAGTGTATGAATGTGGTAGGAATCTGATGTTAGGTCAGGTAATTCTGCTGGGCTTCATATCCTTGTCATCCTTACCACCACCCAACTGTATTTTCATTCTCCTACTGGTGGGGGCCTTCTCTTCCTTGACATGTGTTTGCACCATAAATCCTTTCCTTTCCTGAATAGTGACTTTTAGCTAACATTTACTCAATATCTCCTCTGTGCCAGGTACTGCAGCATGCACTTTGTAGGTATTATCTGAAAAACCCTTTACCCCCTTGTCTAATGGGAGACTCCCTAGAGATCTGTAGTAGGTGGAGGTAGTCTAGGCAAACACTATGTAACAAGGACCTGAAATCTGTGTTCTTTTGGTTCGTGGTTACCCACCAGCTTTTCCAAATCATTACTCTTCTACCGTAGTGCAAAGCTCCTTGCACTCTTTGAGTGTTTGCCATTTGGTTGTATTATAGGCAAGACCTCATTTTATTGAGCTTCATTGTAGTGTGCTTCACTGATGTAGCATTTTTTTTTTACAAATTGAAGGCAATATACACTACCAAAAATAAGATTGCTACTCACTTTATTGTGACACATGCTTTATTGTGGTGGTCTGGAACTTAACCCGCAATATCTCCCAGGTGTAGTTGTACGTTTTACCCCTCCACCTCTATGCCATCTACTCAAATCCTGGTTACTCTTTCATATTCATTGAAGACTTGGCACAGGTTTAATCTTCCATCCTATCATCCTGAGTAATTTTATTGTTCACTTGAATAACCCATGTAAAACTCTAGCCCATGGTTTTTCTCCCTCCAATTCCCATAGTTTTCACTCACTTTCTCTTTCAGCTACCTATTCCAATGGTACACCTGTCATTCCTGGAACTATGGATCCTTACCAGTAATACCATTCTCAAACTAACTTATCTTTCCAATTCCTTGCCATTCCCATTCCTGCAACTATGGGTCCTTATCAGAAATACCCCCCTTAAACTCTAACTTCTTTTCTTTGCAGTTCCTTCAGATCACCACCCCACTTCCAGCACAATATTGAATGTAAGTGGTGGTAGTAGGCATTTTTCCTCATTCCTAATTTCAAAAGGAAAACTTTCAACACCTTCCTACTAAGTATCTTTGTACAAGTTAATTTTATCAAACACATCAATTAAAATGACTTGATACTTTAGTTTGTTAGTGTGCTAAATTACACTGTATTTTAATAAACCAATTTTAAATTTATGGTATACATTCAACTTGGTCATGATACATTATTAACTTTTTATACATTTTCAGAATCACTTTGGCAATATTTTATTTGGAATTTTTTTATTTTTATTTATTTTTTATTTATTTTTGACAGAGAGAAACAGAGACAGAGAGAGACAGAGAGAAGGGGGAGGGCCCAGAGCAGTCTCCATAGTTGACATTAGTTTTCCATATAGTTTCACTCCACAGGTGGGCACAGGGCTGCGCAGGGCAGGAACTGGGCCGGGAGCCTCCCACATAGGTCCCGGCAAGAACTGAACTGGGGGCACACCCTAGTTCAGCATGTGGGTCCGCATGGGCTAGGGCCGGGATTCAATCCTCGGTCCCCGGGGCTTCAAAGCAAGCGGTTAACCCGCTGAGCCATCACAGATTTCCCATGGCATTTTTAAATATATCTTTATAAATGATATTGGCCCATAATTTTCAATTTTATTTTTTCATGTATTATACTTGATAGTATTTGGTGCAAAGTTTTGATAGCTTTATATAATGAATTGAGGAAGGTTCTTTTTCACTTACCTGGGAGACTTTCTGTGAGATTACTTTTATTTATCTCTTATATGTTGCTATTAATCACAGGAAATGCCAACTGGGCATGGAGTATTCTTTGGGAGAAGGTTTTAAATTATAGATTCAATTTCATATATAATTATAGGACTATTCTTTTTATTTGTTTTTTTTTCATCAAAAACTTCAAACTTTTGAAGAAGCCGGGATGGCTCAGTGGGTTAAGTGCTTGCTTTGCAGCCCTGGGGACTGAGGATAGAATCCCTGCCCTGGCCCATGCAGACCCACATGCTGAACTGGGACTCCCTGGGTATGTTTCCCATTGGAAGGCCCCCAGTTCAGTTCTTGCCCTCTGGTTCAGCCCCTGGCTCGAGGGGGTATGCCTCCTATACTGGAGGCTCCTGGCCCAGCTCCAACCCTGTGCAGCCCCTACCCAGTCGTGTGGAACAAAACAATGTCAAAAACTGATGACGTACAACTATGGAGACTGCTCTGGCCCACATGGTTTCATTCTACACAGGTGAGCAATGGCCAAGCAGGGTGGGAACCAGGCTGGGAACCTCCCGCATCGGCAGCACACCCCTTCAAGCCAGGGACTGAATTGGGGGCCTCCCACATGGAAAGCTTGCCCCAGTGAGAACTGAACTGGGGGCCTCACCCCAGTTCAGCATTTGGGTCCACATGGGCCAGGACTCAATCCTTCGACCTGGGGGCTGCAAAGTGAGTGCTTAACCTGCTGAGCCATCCCAGCTTACTAATGCAATTTTATTTTTCAATAAATACTTGCACTAATATGTGGTTGGGTGTCTGTGGATGTATAGGACTCACTATATGCACAGATGTATGTCATTTTATATGAGGTAGTTGAATACCCATAGGTTTTGATATCCTTGGGGGTCCTGGAATCAATCCTCTGTAGATACCAAGGGACAACTTAAGTTTTGGGGAAGTCAAACGTTAGACATGAGTTTTTGGCTGCATAGGAGGTTAGCATCCCTAACTCCCATGTTATTCAAGGGTCTTTGAACTTTTTGGTTTCTCCTCCCTTTATTTCTTGAGCAATCTTATAAGAGATTGATCCATTTAACAAATCTTTTTTTTTAATTGTATTTGACAGAGAGAGTGCGAGAGAGCAAGAGAGAGTGATACAGAGACAGAGAGAGAACTGAACTGGGGAACTCCCCAGTTCAGCACATGGGTCCGCATGGGTCAGGGCCAGGATTCGATCCTCGGTCCCCAGTGCTGCAAAGTGAGCACTTAACCCACTGAGCCATCCCAGCTTCCCCAACAAATCTTTTTAAAGAACAAATTTTTGGCTTTATTGATTTCCTCTACTTTATATTTGTTTTCTATTTCACTAATGCCTATTGTTATCTATTTTATTTTCCTCCTATTTTTTTTCCTTTTTATTTATTTTTATCGTTAAATTTAATGGGGTGACATTGGTTGGTAACAATTAGATAGTTTCCAGATGTACAAGTCCAAATCACATCACCCATGCATTGCATTACGTGCCCAACACTCAGAATCAGCTCCCGTTCCATCACCATATATCCGGTGCCCACTCCCACCTCCTCTCACAACTCTCCCTCTCTCCTCCTCCCCACTCTCCAGGTAACCACCAAACTATTGAGTGTGTCCATAATGCTGGTGCCCTCTCCCACCTCCCCGCCCTCTCTCCTTCCCCCCTTCTTCCCTTCCCTCAGGAAGTCACCAAGCAATTGAGTGTGTCCATAGGTCTCTGTGTCTTTGTTACTTTCAGTTTCATATTCCACCTATAAGTGAGGTCATATGTTTCCTGGTTCTTTCAGTCTGACTTATTTCACTTAATAAGATGGTCCCTAGGTCCATCCATGTTTTGGGATTTTGATGGGTATGGCATTGAATCTGTATATTGCTTTGGGGAGTATGGCCATTTTAACTATATTGATTCTTCCAATCCATAGACATGGAATGTCTTTCCATTTCTTTGTATCCTCTTTAATTTATTTTAAGAGTGTCTTATGGTTTTCAGTGTATAAGTCCTTCACATTCTTTGTTAGATTTATTCCTAGGTATTTCATTTTTTTGTTTGCAATGGCAAAGGGAATGGATCTTCTCATCTCTCTTTCTGAAGTTTCATTGTTGGCATACAAAAATGCAGTTGATTTTGGGACATTGATTTTGTAGCCTGCAACTTTACTGTATTTGTCTATTATTTGTAAT
>PVKE010029889.1:0-19958 GCA_004027555.1 Craseonycteris thonglongyai | reverse complement strand
GAGGGAAGGAGAGTATCGGGAGGGAGAGTGGGGCGGGGAGGTGGGAGTGGGCACCAGACTTATGAATACACTCAATAGCTTGGTGACCACCTAAGGGAAGTGGAAGAGGGGGGAGGGATAGTGGGGGGGGAGGTGAGAGTGGGCACCAGATATATGGTGATAGAGGAAGAGCTGATTCTGGGTGGTGAGCACATAATGCAATATATAGGTGATATAATGTAGATTTGTACATCTGGAAACTATCTAATTGTTACCAATCAATGTGACCCCAATAAATTTAACAATAAAAAAAAAAGATCTGCCTCCTGGTTTATGGTAAGCATTAAAGTGAAATATGAGGGGAAGCTGGGATGGCTCAGTGGGTTAAGCGCTCACTTTGCAGCCCCGGAGACGGAGGATCGAATCCCGGCCCCGGCCCATGCGGACCCATATGCTGAACTGGGGAGTGCCCCCAGTTTGGTTCTCACCGGAGTGAGACCCTGGCCCAGTTCCTGCCCTGTGCAGCCCTGTGCTCACCTGTGGAATGAAACTGTGTGGAAAAACCAATGATGTGCAACTATGGAGACTGTTCTGGGCCCTCCCCCTTCTCTGTTCCTCTCTCTCTCTCTCTCTGTCAAACACAATAAAAAATTAAAATAAATAAAATAAATAAATAAATAAATAAAATCTGGGAAAAAAGTGAAATATGATAGACTAGTCCTAGAAAATGACTACACATTCTTGTCCTCTGATATTTATGCCCTTACAGTGTGACTTTGTACTTTCTCTCATCAAGAGTTGATGTCTATTCATCAACCCCTTGAATCTGAGTTTGTGACTTGCTTTGGCCAAAGGGCCAATAGCAGAAGTGATGCTAGAATAGACTTAAACATTGCTCATCATAGGGGCTAGTTCTCTTGTGCTCCTGGAACCCAGCCACCATGCGAACATGCCCACTTCCCCAGCACTCCAATCAGACGCCCAGGAAGCCCAGCCACCTAGCTGACCCACAGCTGACTGCAGACTCAGGAGTTAGCCCAGCTCAAGCCAGCAGAACCGCCTGGCAAATCAGGAGCAAATAAATGGTTGTTTTAAGTGTCTACATTTTGGATGGTTTGTTATGCAGCAAAATCTAATGATAGACATATGCTCCTGACCAAAATAAATGAACAGGCATCAGATTTATCTTCCTGCCTGAAACAACCAAAATAACCAAGCAAGACTCTAGACATCGGGTGGGTAATGAAGGACGGTAATCCCCAAGAGACAAGACAACAAATGATATGAGCCCTAAGGTCACCTCCACTTACAGCCTCGGATAAGTGCAGCTGGGGAGACCCAGATGGGTCCTGAGGAATTCCTGAGTTGAGGAGACCTATCTGGGGAGCCTCAGGTTGGTAGAGTTCTCAGAACAGGGTGCTGGAAAAGAGAGCTACACAGAGAACCCCAGAGACATGCAGAGGGTCCCCCTCAAATATTCAGCAGATTATTGACTGATGCGCATGTGTGAGGAGACTACCTGAGGCCAGTAGTAAACCATCTGACCCGATGACAGTGCTCAGCACTTGCAGAGCCAGAAATGGTGCCTGCTACCACCAGCCAGACTGTCAGAACTCGTAAGCACAGGCCATTGCGTAAAATAACAGGAGGGTCATGCCTCGGCTATGAGGAATACTTAGTCCTAGACAGCACACTTCTACAGACCTGCCTAATAAAAGCAAGGTCTGAAATGATCAGATTGTTTCTAAGTAACTTCACTGCATCCCAGATAATCCAATAGATACAAAAATCTAGGGAGTGCTTCCTGTATTCAAGCAACTTTACATATATGTCAGCATTTTATTTATGTCGTGATGTTTATATTACTTCATTTATAATAACCCCTTGAAACAGTAATTATCCCCATTGTACAGATTATACATATAAAGTGCCCAGCACATAGAATGTGAAATAAATGGCATTTCCCTCAACTCCCCACCCCAGCTCCCTGCCTGCAACCATCAACAACCAAGGGACTTTTTCCAAATTGCGCATCCACTTTAAAGAGGCTTTGAAAAGCCCCAAATTTCAGCCTTCAGGAGGAAAGTGGTCTCTGGCTGGGGTCCTGGAGAAAGTCTTGAATGAAGAATCAGGAGTCCCATTTACAATCCTGGTATTGCCACTACCTGGCAGGGTGACCCTGAGGCAGCCTTTCACCTCTCTGAGCCTGATTCCCTCGTTTGCGATGTGGTGGGAGTGAGGTGATTCGGAGCAGATTTCCTACAGGGAAACCTTCTCATTCCAGAAACCAAGGTGCCTCAGTCATCCTCAGGCTAAAATTCTGATGGTAGGGGATGGCAAAGTAGGAAAAGCAGAGTGGCATCTACCTACCACTGTTTGAATGTGTGTGTGTGTGCATTTTCAAACCACAGTCTGTCTCCTCTCTCCGCGCTCAGTGCAGCATTACACGCTTTGGCCAGAAGGTGGTGCTGCTTCTCCGTGAGCATCCAACTACATTTACGCGGTGCACAAACGTGCTCGGGCAAGATGGTCCAACCGCGGCCGGCGGACCGCATACGGCCCAGAGCGGCTTTGAACCCCCAACAGACTTCATAAACTTCTTATAACATGATGTGATTTTTTCCCCCCTAGCATTAGCTATCGTTAGTGTTAGGCATTTTATATGTGACCCAAGATAATTCTTCCAGTGTAGCCCAGGGATGCCAAAAGAGGACCGTCCTTATTCAGGGTCCAGGCACAGAGTGAATTCAAAGAGGATTACAGTGTGTCCCTTCTTTTACAAGCAACCAAAGATAATATGACATTAGAAGTGAAATGGAATTTTTCTGGAAAGAAAGCAAACATCAGAAAGCGCTGGGCACTCTACTAGCTGCTTTACAACACCGTCTTTGAAAAACTGGGCTCTCCATTGATTAGAGATGATAAAAGTAGGAAAAAGGCACTTGGTAAATGTTGATTTGATTTCTGCTTCTTTGTAACCTCACAGCACAGGGCACTTGGCTGATGATCAATGAGTTTGTATTGATTGATTGAGTTGTAACAGCAGGTTTAGACCCAAGGCTAAGCCAGAGTGGCAGGACCAAAGAGAGCCTTCAGTCCAAACATTAAAACGGCCAGATGAAAAATGAGGCCCAGAGAGAGATGGGAAGAAAACTTATGTGCCTGACACAAAGCAGGTGCTTTCCAAACATCTGCTGAATTAGTCATCCTTTGCCTACATGGAAACATTACCTAACTCCACAAGGTAACAGTTTTTATCTTCACTCTACAGGTGAGAAAGCTGAGGCTGCCCGAAGGGGCCCAGCCAGGTCACAGGCAACTTCAAAGCACTCTGTGCCCTGCCCTTAAGAATAATAGTTTACATTTCTATTATTTTTGATGAGTTGTCCAGTGCTTTCATATACACTCTTCCACTTATTTTAATCAACATAGGAACCCGGAGATGAGAAAACTGAGGCTTAGCAAGAATGACTGTCCAAGTTCAGGGGTATATGGGAAGATGAGTCCATAATTTCTGAATCTGCCCCTCTTACCCTTGATCCATTTATTTTTAACTCAAGTGTTCTTGGGAATATAAGAAATCGCTAGAATAATGTTTTGTTTTGTTTCTTTTTAAGATTTCTTTTTATTGTTTTTTGACAGAGAAAGACAGAGAGAGACAGAGAGAAGGGGGAGGGCCCAGAGCAGTCCCCATAGTTGACATTAGTTTTCCATATAGTTTCACTCCACAGGTGGGCTCGGGGCTGTGCAGGGCAGGAACTGGGCCAGGAGCCTCCCGCATAGGCGCCTGCAAGAACTGAACTGGGGGCACACCCCAGTTCAGCATATGGGTCCACATGGGCCAGGGCCAGGATTCGATCCTCGGTCTCCAGGGCTCCAAAGCAAGCACTTAACCTGCTGAGCCATCTTCTGTGACACTTTGACCAACATCTCATTTCCCCCACCCCTCAGCCCCTGGCAACCACCATTCTATTTTCTGTCTTGTAAGTTCAACGTTTTTAGATTTCACAGATGAGATCATACAGTATTTGCCTTTCTCTGACTTATTTCACTTAGCATAATATCCTCAAGGCCCATCCATGTTGTCACAATAGTAACGTTTTTTATTTAATGAACTCTGGATGCCACTTTAAAACTAAGAGCTGTTTCCTAATTTCAGTGTTCCTGTTTGTGCTTACTGGCGGCTTTGGCTACTTTAATTATTCAGAGCCAACAAGGGGAAAAAAAGAAAAAGATAGACCTGATACTTAAATGATGCACTCATACCATGTGAAAGTCGAATGACCCCAAGATGCACTGTTAAAAGAGAAGGTTGTAGGGGTTCAAAACAAGACATGGGGGGGGGGGAGACGTGAGGAACCTGCCTGGCACACTGCCATACGGCAGATGCGCTGGGCTGCAGCTGGCAGGCCCTTGTTCCTGGTGGGCGATGTGACTTGGATCCAGAAAAAAAAAAAAGAATTAATATCATTCATTGGAATTTTACCATTCTTTGTCATTTTGTTTGTATTTAATTTGTAAATTTGATTTTGGCTATGCATGTATACCTAGTTTTATGCTTATACATACTTAAGTAATATAACAAAATTAATTTGTCCACACCGGGAGTCCCTGGGATTTTTTTCTTCCTTTAAAAGGACTGCGCGAATGCTGGGATAGCTCAGCAGTTAAGCCTTTGCTTAGAAATCACAAGTTCCTGGGTTCAGTTCCCAGCCCCGGCCCGTGCAAACCCATATGCTGAACTGCCCTGCAACTGGTAACCATCGAGATGGTTCCAAGGTGAAGTTTCTCAACTCCCATGCCCCACCTAGACCCACATCCACCTGTGTGGAATGAAACCATGTCACAACTACTGATGTACCACTGTGGAGACGGCTGTGGGTCCTTCCCCATTCTTTCTCCTTCTCTCAAACAATAAAATTAAAAAAAAACTTTTTTAAACAGACTGTGCTCAGTCAGGTTAGAGAAACACTGACCTTACTCCCTTCCCTTAGGAGATGTCTGTAGCCACAGACATTTTTTTTCTCTGGATGAGTAGGAGCCTCTCCCTAGAGAACAGGGAAGAGCTCACTCCCAGGCCAGATGCAGAGCAGGAGAAAGGCCATTTCTTTTCTCATCCCCAATCCTTCCTCAGTGGTGGGGGGCAGGGGGTGGAGGGCAGTTTGCTTTGAAGCTGAGGAGTTTCCTGCATAAGATATGTGACTCTCACTTGGTTTAATGGCATTAAACCAGCTATGTCTCCAAACTACAGCCCGCCGGCCGGATGCCCTCTCATCTGGCCCGTGGAGACCTTTTTATCTGAATAAAATAATATTAAATAAATAGTTAAAAACAACATCTATGTTTTGATTCATTTTTATTTGGACCTCGAGTGTGTAGTCGTCCCTCAAACTGCTGTTTGATAGTTAATGCGGCCCGCGGGATGAAAACTTTGGAGACCCCTGGATCAGGAAGGCAAGAGAATGGTGGACCTCAAAATTGAGGGTGAAATGGATCCACTTTTTCCCTCACCTGACTTGGTGATAAAACGAACACCTAGGATCTACCTCTAGGCAACCGGGGGGTGGCAACAATTAGGCCCAGGGTTTCCTTTAGAATTATACTAAACTCTTCAAAGATTACAAAAATAACTTATGTTTATTGCATCCAATGAGATAATCATATACCAAAAGAAGTAATTCATCTCTTCCTGCCACGCCCCACCCCCCAACATTAGCAGCTTGGATGTAGCTCTCTGCCCTCATCTCCATACTCACACAGCTGCACCCAAACACACAATCCTGTTTAGAGGGTGCTTGGTCATTGTTTGTTTGACAATAAAGGATGGTGCTATAGGCATGCCTCTGCCACTTGCTTATCTCACTCAACACCATCAACTTTTCAGGTCAGTGGAGAGACCCTTGTCTCATTCTTTCTGAAGAGCTGCACAATGTTCCAGAGTGTGGATAGAACACAATTAACTCACACTTCCCCAAGGCTGTTCCTCAGTTTTCCTTCTTGCCCATTCCGAGCAGTGCTGCAATAGCCATCCTTGGACATGTGACTCTATTGCCACACCTCCTTTTGGATGGATTCCTAGAAGTGAGCTAGATCAATATGTGGGTCATCCTTTTTGTACTCAGTAGCTATTTACTACGCTGTTAGTCATGTGTTTTTTTCATAGATATGCAGCGAGCACGTGCTGTGTGCAGGGCACTGTGTTGGATGTGCAGAAATAAATGCGACATGGCTTTGCCCTCCAAGCATAGAAAGCACTACGGAGCATTTATATATTATATAAATGATTATTAGTTATATACTAGTTACGTATTATAAAACTACTACTTATATAACTCTACTCAACTGACAAAGTGGTAGTACCTGTAAAGGGATGATGTAGATGAAGGGGTGAGGGGGTGTATGTGACGGAAGGGAGGCTCTGTCCATCTTGGACAAGTACTGAGGCCCTACCCCTGGGCCCACCCTTCTCATTGCTGCTCTCCCACAAGAGGCAACCTCTGGAACTGGAGGACATGTCTCCTGCTCATATAAGCCATTTATTATGGTGGCCTTCTATGCGTTACACATTCCACATACATTCCTTTTTTTTTAAGATATATTTTTATTGTTTTTGACAGAGAGAGAGAGACAGAGAGAAAAGGGAGGGCCCAGAACAGTCCCCACAGTTGCACATCATCGGTTTTTCCACAGTTTCATTCTACAGGTGGGCTCAGGGCTGCACAGGGCAGGAACTGGGTCAGGGTCTCATCCTGGTGAGTGCTGAACTGGGGCACTTCCCAGTTCGGCATATGGATCCGTATGGGCCAGGACCAGGGCCGGGATTCGATCCTTGGTCCCTGGGGCTGCAAAGCAAGGGCTTAACCCACTGAGCCATCCTGGCTTCCCCCCACATATATTCCTTTATTCACACTATTTTACAAACATCATTTATTTCTGTGTAACAAATTACCCCCAAGACTTAGTGGCCTAAAACAACAAATATTTATTATATTCACAGATTTTATGTGGCCTTTTTTACCTGGCTTCCTTCACTTAGTATAATGTTTTCAAGGGTCATTCATGTTATAAACCTGAGTCAGTACTCCATTTCTTTTTGTGGCTAAATAATATTCCATCATATGGATATACCACTTTTCTTTATCCACATATTAGCTAATGAACATCCTTTTAATTAGTATTTACATAGCATTTATTTTTCCATCCTCATAATTGTAAGGTTTGCCAAAGAAGGACCATACCAAGTTCTGGTTTAGCGAGAAAGTTTATTAGAAACGGCCGAAAAAAGGCTGGGCTGACACGGAAAGAGGGAAAGATGGTGTCAGCCCCTTCTGGGGGTGGGGGGAGCTTTTTATATGCAGGTATCAGAAGAACCAGAAAAGGCAGTGGAAGAGGGGTATCAGAAAGTACTAGCATCTAGGTTGGGCGTGTTTAGTGGATAATCTGGCGCCAAGTTCCTACTGCCTCAGGGTGGGGAACTAAGTCCTTGCAGGCTTTTCTCTTCCGGGAGGCCCCTGAGGCCTGGGACTGCTGCTAATTTTTCTCTTCTCACCACTACACCATTCAGCCCTGACAGTAATTGCATTCTCCTTGAAAAAAATTATAGGTAAGAATAAGTTGCCTTAAACTCCAGCCACTCAAAGCCAATTTCCTTCCCAGAGGATAAAAGTTTATCCATATCTTTCTTTGTGCATGTATTTAAATGTATGTATGTGTGTGTGTAAGTATGTGTGAGTATATATATTAGTTATCTATTGCTGAGTAACAAATTACTCCTAAACTTAGTGGCTTCAAACAATAATAAACATTTAATTTTTCACACAGAATCTGAGAATCAGAAATTTTGGAGCTGGGTGGTTCTGACTCAGGTTCTCTCTGAGGCTTCAGTCAAGATATTGGCAGGGGCTGCAGTCATCTGAAGGCTTGGCTGGGACTTCCGAAATGTCTCACTCACACGGATGTAGAGTCAGTGCTGGCCATTGGTGGGAGGTATCAGTTTCTCTGCATCTAGGATTACCATATTTAGCAAATAAAAATACAGAATGCAACTAACTAGCAGATACATAAGTCCTAGAGATCTTGTGCACAGCATAGTTATTATAATCAACAATACTGCACTATCAACTTTGAAGTTTCTAAAAGACTAGATCTTAATTGTTCTCACCATACAAAAAAGAAATGATAATTATGTGAGGTGATAGAGGTGTTACTTAACGCTAGCTACAGTGGTAATCACATTTCCATATATAACAGAAGTATCAAATCAACATTTTGTACACTTTAAACTTATACAATATTATGTCAATTATATTTTAATTAAAAAATAAAAAGAAAGGCAAGCTCCAACTATAAGCTGTTTATAAAAAAAAGCCATTTAACAACAAAACACAAATAATTATAGGTTAAATATAAAAGGATTGGGAAAAGATATACAATGCTAATACTAATCAAAAGAAATCTAAAGATGCAATAGATTTCAGAGCAAAAAATATTCCCAGAGATAAAGAATATTATCTCTTAATGATAAAAAAAAATCAATTCACCAAAAGGATATCCTAAATGTTTATGAGGAGCTTCAAAATACATAAGAAAAAAATGCTAGAAATTCAAGTCCATAATTATAGTTGGAAATTTAATACTCTCTTTTCAATAACTTTAAGAACAAATAGAGACCAGTAAAAATATAGAAGATTATCAACCAAATTGGCCCAATTAACTTTAATAAAATATCCCACCCATAGCAGTAGAATATATGTTATTTTTAAATGTATGTTGGAAATGTAGCATAATAGAGCATATTCTGGGCCATAAAACAAATCTAAATAAATTTGAAAGGATTCAAATCATACAATGTGTGCTCTAACTATAATGAAACTAAATAAGAAAGAAATCAGTAACAGAAAGATAACTGGAAATCCCCAAACAAACCACAATTTATACCTCACATCATATACAAAAATTAACTTCAAATGAATCATAGATCTAAATATAAAATGTAAAACTTTAAAACTCTTAGGAAAAAAAATAGGAGAAAACTTTTGTTACCTTGGGTTATGCACAGTGCTCTTAGATACATCAAAAGCACAATGCATGGGGAAGCCGGGATGGCTCAGTGGGTTAGGCGCTCACTTTGCAGCACCGGGGACCGAGGATTGAATCCCAGCCCCGGCCCATGAGGAACCATATGCTGAACTGGGAGCTCCCCTAGTTCAGTTCTCTCTCTGTCTCTGTATCTCTCTCTCTCTCTCTCCTCTGTCAAAATAAATAAGTAAATATATATATACATAAAAAAAGCACAATGCGAGAAAAAAAGTTAGACTTCATCAAAATGTTTTAAATGGTTGCTCTGTAAAAGACAAATAAGAGAATGAAAAGACAAGCCACAAATTGAGAGACAGTATTTTCAAGTTATATATTTGATATTAGACTCATATCCAGAACATATAAGGAATTCTTAAAACTCAACAATGAGAAAACAAACAACCCAATAAAAAGGTGAACAAAGACATACAGATAGAAAATGAGGGAAAGCTGGGATGGCTTAGCAGGTTAAACACTCGCTTTGCAGCCCTGGAGCCCAAGGATCAAATTCCGGGCCCATGCGGACCCATATGCTGAACTGGGGTGTGTCCCCAGGTCAGTTCTTGCCGGGGCCTATGCACGAGGCTCCAGGCCCAGTTCCTGCCCTACGCAGCCCCGTGCCTACCTGTGGAGTGAAAGTGTATGGAAAACTAATGCTGTCAACTATGGAGACTGCTCTGGGCCCTCCCCCTTCTCTCTGTCTCTCTCTGCCTGTCTCTCTCTCTCTGTCAAAAAGCAATAAAAATAAATCTTTAAAAAAAGAAAATGAGCACTTGATAGGATGCTCAACATTATTAGTCATTTGGGAAATGTAAATTAAAACCACAATGAGATACTACTATATACCTATTTTAAAAATGAAAATTAAAAAAGAAAAACTGACAATAGCAAATGTTGACTAGATGGAGAGCAACTGAAACTCTTATATGTTGCTGGTGAAATGTAAAATGGTACAGCCATTCTGGAAAATAGTTTAGCAGTTTCTTTTAAGGTTAAACATATGCTTATCATTAAATCCAGCAATCCTACTCCATGACATTTACCCAAATGAAATAAAAACCTACATTAATACAAAACTTGTACACAAAAGTTTATAACAGCTTTATTCATAATTGCCAAAATGGAAACTCCACTGTCCCTCAACTAGGGAATGGATACACTTTAGTAGTATATCCATATGCTAAAATACCGTTGAACAATACAAAAAAATTAACTGGGATGCACAGAACAACATACATGAATCTCACAATAATTGCGCTGAGTGAAATAATTCAGACCCAAAGGAGTACATATTGTATGGTTCCATGTTTGTAAGATTCTGGAAATGCAAACTAATAGTGACAAAAACTAGATTAGTACCGGTAGTTGTCTGGGGATGGGGTCTAGGAGAGAGGCAAGAAAAGGAGAGGAAAGGGTTACTGATGGCCATGAGGAAACTTTTGGGTGTGATGGGGATGTTTGATATCTTACCTGTGGAGATAGTTTAACAATGGATATATACATATATTCAATCAAAACTTATCAAAGGCTACACTTAAAATATGTGCCATTTATTGCATGTCAATTATACTTCAATAAAGCTATTTTTAAATATTTATTTATTTATTTTTAATTGTTTTTCGACAGAGAGAGAGAGAGAGAGAGAGAGAGAGAGAGATACAGAGACAGAGAGAGAGCTGAACTGGGGGAACTCCCAGTTCAGCACATGGTTCCGCATGGGCTGTGGCCGTGGCCGGGATTCGATCCCTGGTCCCCAGCGCTACAAAGTGAGCGCTTAACCCACTGAGCCATCCTGGCTTCCCCCAATAAAGCTATTTTTAAAAATGACTTGCCTCTTTGATCACATTTGGATTTTTTTATGAGGAATTATAACTTTCTCATATACAAATTGTGATGGTCAGTTTTATGTCAGTTGGACTAGGCTATGGTACTCAATTATTCGATCAAACACTAATCTAAGTGTTACTATGAAGGCATTTTGCAGAAGATTAATGCCCATGATCAGCTGATTTTACCGAAAGGAGTGTATCCTGGATAATATGGGTGGGCCTGATCCAATAAGTTTAAAGGCATTAAGAATAGAACTGAGGTTTCCCTGTGGAAGACAAAATTCTATCTGTGGACCACAGCTTCAACTTTTTCCAGAGAGTCCCAAGCTATTAGTCTACAGATTTCAAAGTTGTCTAGCCATCTCTTACAATCACATTAGCCCCGTACTTGCAATAAATCTCTCTCATTCTCTCTCTCAGAGGTTTTATATATATATGATCTCCTAATACCCTAATATATTTTTAGGATCATGTGTTAATATCCTGTTGATCATATATTATCAATAGTTTTATGTGTGTATGTATGTATATATATTATATAATACATGATATATGATACTGGTGGTTCTGCATAGGTGATTTATATCTTCTGCGGTTCAGTTCTTTTTCTTTGCTTTGATGAAGTGGCCCAAATACCCATAGTCCCTCCTCCTGATATATTACCTTCCCTCTCTCAGACTGTACCTATGGACTTATGGAGAGTTCCCTATGGCCGGCTGACTGAGGGAGAGAAAACTCAGGACTGGTTTATAGATGGTCCAGCCCAATATGTAGGCACCACCCCAAAATGGACAGTTACAGCATGACAGCTCCCTTCTAGGACATCCCTTTTGGACAATGGTGAAAGTAAGTCTTCCCAGTGTGCAGAACTTTGAGCAATGCACCTGATTATTTATTTTGCTTGAAAAAGAAATGGCTAGAGGCATACATCTGCTGATTCATGAACTATGGTCAGTGGTTTGGCTGGATAATCAGGGACTCAATAGGAACATGATAGGAACAAGGAATCTAGGGTATAGGTCTCTCTGAATAGGCAAAGAATGTGAAGATATTTGTGTCCCATATGAATGCTCATCAAATGGTGACCTCTGCATTGGAGGACTTTAATAATCAAACGAATAGAATGACCTATTCTTTGGATACCAGTCAGCCTCTTTCCCAAGTCACTCCTGTCATTGCCCATTGGCTTGTGAACAAAGTAGCCAGGTGACAGGGATGGAGGTTATATTGCATGGGCTCAGCACCATAGACTTCCACTCCTCAAAGCCAAGCTGACTACAGCCACTGCTAAGAACCCAATCTGCTTGTAGCAGAGACCAGCACTGAGACCCAGCACCATTCCCTGGGGTGATGAGTCAGCTGCCCCACGGCAGGTGGATTACATTGGACTACTTCCATCATAGAAGGGACAGTGCTTTGTTCTTGCTGGAACAGACTTGGTCTGGATGTGGATTTGCATTCTCTGCATGTAATGCTTCTGCCAAAACTTCCATCTGTGGACTTCCAGAATCCCTTATCCACCATGATGGTATTCCACATAGCACTGCTTCTAATGAAGCAATGAAGTGCAGCAATGGACCCACGTTCGTGGGATTTACTGGTCTTACCATGTTCCCCATCATGCTAAAGTAGCTGGCTTGGTAGAAATATTGAATGGTTGAAAGGTTGGAAGTTTACTCTTTGCTTGGCTTTCTAATTGAAACTCGACACCAGTCTCAGCTAGTATAATAGAATTAACCCTTGTGGGGATGTAGCTGCTCTCCCCTCCTACCCACAACAGACATTCATTACCCAGATTTGGCTCATATCCAGTTACAGCACCAGCTAGGTAGCAACACCTTGCAGGGCTAGGGTGATGTCCTTCAGGAGATTGTATATGCTCTAAATCAGCATTCCATGTAAGGTGTTGTTTCTCTCACAGCTAATGTTCATGGTTCCAGTAATCAAAGAGTGGAAATGAAATGATACCACTCACCAGTACCCCTAATGATCTACTAACGGGTGTCTCAAAATTCACACAAGATTTGAATTTTGCGTCATTTGTGCGGTAAAGTGTTGCCAACGAAAGAAAAAAGACAGTGTTGACAGCTGACAGTTCAGGGTTATTAAAAATGGAGCACTACACAAAAGAACAACGCATTTTCATTGTTGAGCAATATTTTAAAAATAATAAAGGTTTGGCAGCTACAGTTCGCAATTTTCATACAAAATATGGTCAGAATAGTGATTTAAATTCATCAACTGTGAAGGGATTAATTAAAAAATTTAGGGAGACTCGATCAATTAGTGATCTTAAACACTCTGGCTGCCCTTCAACAAGTTGTTCAACACAAAATATCGAAGCAGTTCGTGAGAGTGTTGCTGAGAGTCCAGGGACATCAATTTGGCACCGTAGTCAAGAATTGGACATTTTGAGAAGCTCTCTACAGCGTATTCTCACGAAAGATTTGCATCTTCATGCTTACAAAGTTCAATTGACTCAAGAACTGAAGCCTACTGACCATGCATAGCGAATAGAGTTTGTTGAATGGATTATGGAACAAGTGGATGCTGATTTTTCTAACAAAATCATCTTCTGCGATGAGGCTCATTTTCATCTTGATGGCTTGGTGATCAGAATTGGCTGCCCAGTTCATGTGATTTAACACCATTGGACTTTTTTCTTTGGGGTTTTTTGAAGTCTAAGGTTTATGCCAACAAGCCCACGACCACCCACACCTTGAAGGAGGAAATTGAGCGCTGCATCAACAAAACTCAGCCACATTTATGCAAAACGGTCATGGAAAATTTCAACAAAAGAGTGTGTATGTGCCAGCAAAGCCGTGGAGGTCATTTACCCAATATGCTATTCCATACATAACCCTATACTGTATACTTTATGAATCAATAAAAAATTTACAATTTTTAATTACAAACCTGTGTTTTCTATCAAAATTACTTCTTGTGTGAATTTTGGGACACCCGTTATTAAAATTTTTGCTGGCCATCCCTGTAACCTTATACTCTGCTGGTCTAGAGGTCTTCATTCCAAAGGGAGGAATGCTCTTACCAGGAGACACAATTCCATTGAATTGGAAGTTAAGACTGTCAGCTGGGTCTGAGTACCTCGTGCCTCTGAATCAATAGGCAAAGAAGGGAGTTACTGTACTGGCTGGGGTGATTGATTCTGACTACCAAGGGGAGATTGGGTTGCTACTACATAATGTAGGGAAGGAAAAGTATGCCTGGAATATAGGAGATCCTTTCAGGCATCTCTTAGCGCTACTATGTGTTGTGATTAAAGACAATGGAAAACTCTAACAACTCAATTCAGACAAGACTTCTGATGGCACAGGGCCATTTAAGAATGAAGGTTTGGAAACATCTCCCAGGAAAAGAACCACAACCAGCACCAAGGTGCTTGCTTGCTAAGGGCAAAGGAAATATGGGAGAATGCAGTTATAAATATCAGCTAAGACTGCCTGATTAATTGCAGAAATGAGGACTGTAATTATACTTATTCCTTATTTTATTTATATGTATATTTTTCTTCCCTCTCTTATTCCCTTTTCATCTAATATAACATGTATTAATAATAGCTAACTTTAAATTATTGAAGTTACAGGATTATCAAAAAGAGTGAACATCACCCAAGGACTTCACATCCTCTTTGGGGGAAAGGGTTAGCACACTTTCTGTTGTACAGAGGATAACTGTATCATGCTAATTGGAAGTATGACTTTGTTATTGTTTTTACTTTGAGACTAAGTATGGTTTAAGGAGATGTGTATGGGTATGTGGTTGACCACAATGTGAACCGTGGAGATGAGTTTTATGTGTTAACTTGGCAAGGTTCTAATACCTAAATATTAAAACACTGCCCTAGGTGTTGCTGTGAAGGTATTTTGTAGATATAATTAACAATTACAATCAGTTAACTTTATGTAAAGGGGATTCAACCAAGTAAAAGTCCTGAGGCTTCCCTGAAGAAGGAGAAAGTCCACCTGTGGACTGCAGTGTCAGCTCCTGCCTTAAGAGTTTACAGCCTGACCTTTACCACCTGTACTACAGATTCCAGATTTGCCTACCTAGCCCCCACAGTTGCATAAGACAATTTCTCACTATAAATCCAGATGATAGACAGATGAGATAGATAGATGATTGGTAGATAGATGATAGATACATACATAGATGATTGATGACTAGATGGATAGATAGATGATACATACATAGATGATTGGTTAGATACATGATTGATGATACATACATACATACATACATAACATACATAGATGATAGATAGATAGATAGATAGATAGATAGACGGACAGACAGATATCCTACTGGTTGTTTCTCAAGTGGAACTCTAATACAAAACTCACGAGAAAATCTTGTGTCCCTCGAGTCACAGCTTATTTTTGACCCAAATGGGATTAACCAACATATTAATGAGGCATAGCCCCCCCAAACTCCTGGGCAAATCCCAGGAGTTCAAAAGACTTGTCTGATAAAGGAGTCAACTGGGCAGGACAGAGCAACACTCCTAGAATACTGTTCTGTCTTTCAGGGCATGCCTTAGTTCTTTCATGTTTATTAAACTATCTGCAACACATTGGAATATTACACAGCCACTTAATTATGCTCTTTATCACCTATCTCTGAAAGGAGACACAAAATCTCATAACATTAATTGCTTCTAAGGAGGGAAACCCTGTGGCTGGGGGTAAGAGTGGGAGGAAGAGTTTCCACTTTTTGTATCTTTGGGGTATTGAATCATATGAAGGTATCATCTAGATCAGGGATCTACACAGGCCCAACAATCCACAGGCCCAATTTGGCCCACTGTCTGTTCAAAGTTTCGTTGGAACACATCCATACTCATTTGCTTGCTATGGCTACCTTCAAGTTACACTGGCAGTTCAATAGTTGCCATGTAATATGGCCCACGAAGCCTCAAATATTTACTATTTGACCCTTCATAGGAAAAAATTTGCCAACTTTAATCTAGATTAAAAAAATAGAAAAGTAAACTGACATTTTAAAAAAGATGTTCCAAGAGAATTGAAAACATATGTCCACACAAAAACACACATGAATAGCTAAATAGTGAAAACAACCCAACTCGCATATCACTCAACTGACAAACAAAATGTGATGTATCCATACAATGCAACATTACTTAGCCAGAAAAAGGAATGAAGTATTGATAAATGTCACAACATGATGAACCTTGAAAACATTATGCTAAGTGAAAGAAGACACAAAAGGCCATATTGTACAATTTCATTTACATGAAATGCCCAGAATAGGCAAATTCATAGAGACAAGAAGTAGATGAGTGGTTTCCCGGGGCTAGACGGAATGGAGTGACTGTAAATGGATACCAAAATTCTTTTGGGAGAAGCGAAAATGTTCTGGAATTAGATAGTGGTAATGGTTGCACAACTCTTCTAATTACTAAAAACCACTTAATTATACACCACCACCAAGTACAGGACAGAGAAGCCCACAATTCAATAAGGGCTCAACACCTAGTAATGAATTAGTCCCCTCCACCACCTCAAAACAGCATCGAATCTGGCCTGGGAGTCAGAAGACCAAGTTCTACACCCAATTGTCCCAAATATACATGTGACTGACTTTAGGTATGTTTCTTTCCCTGCCTGGTCCTTAATTTCCTTCTCTAAACTATGGATGCTACTGGACAGGAATGGAGAAGGCTGGTGTGACAAGGTGTTAAGGTGATTTAGGGGACCTGATTTCCCATAATTATTTAGTCCTTCCTCCAGCTTTATCCTCACTGAACTTAATGTCATCATCATCATCATCATTTTCCAATTTGAAAAAACATATCATTTCATCCTTATAACCAAGCTTTAGAGTAGGTAGGTATTATTTCCATTTTACAAATGAAGAAAATTGAGCCTCAGAGAAGTCAAATGACTTGCCCAAATTCATACACTAGGTTGTTGGAGCCGGGACTCAACCCCAGGCCTTCTGATCTTAGATCCTGTGTTCTGCCCACACCACCAGTTTTTGCAAGTTTGTCCTCTTTCTGAGAAGCCCCAAACAGCAATGTCCAGCAACCTCACCACTCTACTCCTTTGTTTGGACAAAGGGAGGAGCAGCACACAGACCTGGGGTTCTCTTTGATCTTTACTTCTGAACCTCTCTGTATTGGCACAGCAGTAGTCTGTGCAGGAATATGCATGCACATCATGTGGACACCAAGCCCATTGCATCACAAAGATATACACAGAGGTATACCTGACCTCTTCAACAGGTCATGGGTCACTCCTTGTTACTAGGGTGGTGAGGAAGCTGTACCTTTAATTCAGGGGAGGCCTAAGAGGTCAAATTCTGAGAGACTGCTTTCTCTTAATTCCAGAACACTCATTACCCATCATGAGACCTCAAGGAAGAAGGGGCAGCTTCTCCATCTTTAGGAGATGGGAGGAGTGAGAGAGAAGGGACAGAAATTATCCTCCTTGCCCTTGCTAAAGCAGAGCCCAGGAAAGGGAACATCAATGGGATCAGGGATTCACTCCTAAGCTCAGAGAGCTGGGCCTAAATCTCCAGGAGTGTCAGGGAGACCACTGCTGTCAAACCCACTTCAGTCCTTATGAGTCACAGTGCCTGGCTCTCAAAATGCTACCAGCTAAGTGGGCTTTGGTAAATCACCCTCTGATTATTTATCCAAAAACATTGCTGGTGACTGGTGGGTCTAGCTCAGAGGAGTACTTGGAGGTTTTAGTGACATAAACTGAGATACTTTAATAATACAATGTACTTTATAAACACTTTCATTCTTCCATAGCTGGCAAGCAAGAAGGGCTGAGGCTCCAACACACTTGCGGAGTGACACACTCACTCCTTTCCAGGCAGCAAGAAATACACAGAGTTGGGGCAGAAAGGAGGGGTGAGGCCAGAGGCAGAAGTCTCTAAGGCCAAGCTGCCCTGTGGCAGAGGGACTGCCCATGCTTGCTTGCACTCTTTTTTCATTTGACCAGTTGACATTTATCAAGCATATCCTACAGGATAGGTATTGTCCTGTGTGCTTGAAGATAAAAGACAGTGAAGAGAAAAAATGACTCTACTTTCACAGAGCTTATATTCTAGTTGTGGGAGACCAACAAGTAAACCAAATGTCAAACTTTGGCAGGTGCTGTGAATCAACCTGGTAAGGTTAATGATGATGGGGGAGAGGTGTCAGCAGGCCGCTTTGATAAGAGGATGTTTGAGCAAAAACCTAAAGGAAGTAAGAGGATAGTTTAGGGAACAGTCACATCTTAGGTCTAGGCTAAAGCACACTATAGAGTTCTGGAGAGAGACAGACACGTTGTCCACAGAAACAGATTATTTCCTCCTATGCTGGTTTTGGTTTGCCCCCCTCAGATTCATTCTCTACTGTTCTCTTTCCTACTCTGTTTCCTGGGGGTTGGAGAGCTGACCCCTACAGACTGCATCCTTGGGTCAATCATCTATCTTGCACTTAGGTTCAGCCAAAAGGCCCCAGAAGATCAGAGAATAGGATAAGAGAGGTGGGATATTGATGCTCCCACTCTGCCTGGCCACACTTCTGACAGTGGCTGTATGCCCCTAAGCCACAACTGCCATTTGCCTTCCATGGCCCCTCTGTAACCCATGCTCCCATCCAGCCCCTCCTGGGTCCTCCAGGAGGCCTTGCAGAATTAGCCTTCCAGATGAGCACTGTGCACCTACCTGTGCAGAAATGTATTGTCCACAGATGCCACCTGGGCTGACTCTCCCACCAGGACAGGAAGATGAATTTTTAGCCCTAAAGACACCCATCATAGACAAAATGTGGACCGTGGCCTATTTCTCTTCCAAGGCTCCAGCTCTGTCTTATACCAGTAAAGACAAGAACAGAAGCCAGGGTTCTAAAGTCCCTTGTCTTGTTCCCTTAGGACCTTACCACCCCAGAAATAGAGCATCTCCTCCCCAAGATCCAGCCCACCAACTTACTTGTGAAGGAACTGTACTGACCCACCTCCAATAATCAACAGCTTATTGCTTAGTTTAATTTCCTTGATAGCACATTCATCACTATAGGAAAAAGCTTATCAATGCATATGTCTGCTCTACCCATTAGAACACGAATACTACAGAAGCACAGAGCTTGCTTATCTTGTTTTCCTATGTGAACAGTATCCTAGGCCCACATACACAAGAACTCAGTAAATGTTTTTGACTGAATACCTGACAACAGAAATGAGTACAAAGCACCTCTGCTCCCTACCTCCACAAGGATGTAGCCATTGGCCCAGACACCAACAGCTTAGTATCAGGTATGGGCACTCTCAGAAGGGTCTCAGTACTAGTGATTTCTCCAGGTGTGTGGGGCAGGAGCCCCTAAGTGGGACAACTAGGACAACCTGAGAGTCATAGAACCACTCAGGTTCCAAGTTTCTATCTTTCTGAAGACCCTCAGCTTTCCCACTTCTAAGTAGTGAGAACTTAAGCTAGTAGGCATAGTCTTCAAATGTTCGTGAACCCTAGAATGAAGTATATGAAGGCTGTGAGCTTTGGCCAAACTGCTGTCCTGGATCTGGAAAATGGACCTGGAACCGGAAATTGAGAAGGCAGCCTCTGCTATACTGAAGACCCAAAATATGGCTCACCTGGCCATTTCTACCAAGAGACTCAAGAAATCTTGTGGGTGAATGCTGGTGATTAGTTTCCCTTTACTCATGGGGGCCAAGCCTAGGTCCTACAACTAAAACCTGATTCAGGCCAATCAGTATCTCTCTGCCTGGTCTCAGCTCTTCAGCTCCCATTCTAATCCACCCTTGATACCCTCCACCCCACACGTGTGACACCACTGCCACTTGACCAACTCCTTTAGCCGCAAAGAAACCCAAACAGCTCAGAAGTGCATCAATCAACCTTTAATGTCCAAAAGAGGCATGGATGCAGAGCACAGGAGATGTGGTGGGGTCTCAGCCCCTGCTCCAGAAATGAGGGAGAGATGAACACAAACCAGACATTTCCAACTAGTCACACAAGTCTGGGAGGGCAGAGGAAAACACAGAATTTGACATTCAGAAAAGGGTTTAATACAGGAAACTCACG
>PVKE010029888.1:0-19963 GCA_004027555.1 Craseonycteris thonglongyai | reverse complement strand
ATTTCCATGCCACAACAGTATATTAAGATTTCTGGCTAATATTCCATTGAGTAGATATATAAAAATTTATTTAACTACACATTATTGTAATACCAGTAAATTATTTACAAATAATGACATTATATTCAATGTCAATTCAAAAATCCATATGATTATGGCTTTTTAAATATTTAAATTTTTTAAAGACAAATTATCAGAAGGAAAATTAGTGGGTCAAAAAGTGTGAATATTAATATGAATATTAATAATATATTAGCATTTAAAAGAATGCAAACTTTAGAGCCACAAACCTAGATTAAAATTTTAATTCACCCATTTATGTGGCCTTGAGGATATGATTTAATCTCTTGTAAACTCAGTATCTTATTGTATAATTGAATAATATCATAAACTATGTAGCATTTTTGTAAAGACTAGTAATAATATGTTAAAACTTAGCACAAAGTAAAACTTAATGAAGAGCAATCATTATTATTTATCTTTCCAAATTCATTAAATCAATTTAGAATGCATCTAGCTATGTTTAAGGATACTAGTTTTTCAAAAGATTTTTTAATATTTAGATATTATACATTTAATCAAATTGGTTGAGATTAAAATATAGTGCCATAGTTTTAATTTGCCTGCCTTTGACAGCTTTTTGAATCCCATGTTCTTACCTTTGTTTATTTTAGATTCAAAGTTCTTATTTAATCTTTATAAGTTCTATATATAATATTATGATAATGCTCTAAATATATTTTTCAATATAATTATGTGTTTGTGAGTATATACAATATATGAGTATAAACATATACAAATATACTGATTTGAGATCTGGTGCACTATCACTTGCTTTAAAAAAACAATCAACTAAAATAACTTGCATAGTAACCTGAATGTAATTGGCACACACACAAAATGTATGTATCATATGCATATAAAATGTACCGGTGTGTATCAATAGGTATCATATGCCATTTTGTTTTTTGAAGAGTCAATGAAATTGACTAGTTATTTTCAATGATCTTCCCAAGACTGTAGAAGTTGTCATGGCAATTTCAGGTCATATGTTCCTGTTCCTGCTGAATTCTCAATGAAGTTTTTTTAAAAAAATAGAGATATGTAATATATAAAAAGACCCAAATATATTAGACATAATTAAGGACAGACTAGATATCACAGATAAAAAGATTAGTGGACTTGAAAACATAGCAGTAGCAACTATCCGTAGTGAATCAAAGAGAGGACAAAGAACTTTTAAAAATAAGGTTAATATTGATAGATTGGTACAACTTAAAGTAACCTACTATATATGTAATTGATGTCTACAAAGGAAAAGTGCGTGTGAATATGGGTTGGGGTAGGAGGAAGAGAGAAAAAAAAAGGAAATAATGAATGAAAAGTTTCCTAACTTAAAAACAAAACAACAACAACAAAAAAACCTATAGATTCAAGAAGCTAAGTAAGCCCCAAGTACAAGAAACATGAAGTAAATTACTCTAAGGCACATAATTATCAAATTACTCAAAACCAGCCAATGAAGAAAGAACCCTGAAAGCAGCTAGGAAAAAAAAGTCACAATATATAAAGTGGAACAAACATAAGGATGACATCAGTTCCTCAGAAAAAAAATGCAGGAGTTAAGCCTAGAGTTCTATGTCCAGAAAAAACATTTTTCTAAAACAAAGGTAAAATCAAAAATTTTTTCAGGCATGGAAAGGTGAAGAAAAACACTATCAGGAGACCCACCTTATAAATAAAGTCCTTCAGCAAAAGGAAAGTAAAATAAAGTGGAAATATAGAATGACAAATACCAGAAATGGTTACTACAAGAATAAATATATTTTATATTGTTTATATCTTTAAAAAGATATTTGACTATTTAAATAATGTGTTTTAAATTTTTATAACATGTAAAGGGCTGGGAGGGACAAATGCATTTATACTATGATGAGATTCTTATTCTATATGTAAAGAGATACAATCTCACTTGAAGAAAAGCTGTGATAGTTAAAAATGTATATTATTATCTGTAAAACAAATACCAAAATAAATAAGTTATAACTAGTAAACCACTGAAGGAGACACAATTGAGTAATAAAAAATGAATAATTAATCAAGGAGAATTCAGCAAAAGAGTAAAAAGAACAAATAGAAACAAAGCAAAATAAGGAGCTTAAACTTAGTCACATTAATAATTACATTAAATGTAAATTGCTTAAACACTCAATTATAAGGCAAAGATTGTCAGACTGAATAACAAAACAAGACCCAATTATATGCTACTTACAAACAAAACAAAACAAAACAAAACAAAAACAAAACAAAACAAAACACAGTTTATATATAAAGAAATCTTCTCTATGCCTTTCTGATTTTATAACATACCACTAGGGTCTTATCTAATCACAAAGTCCCTTAATTGTTTGAGAGCTTTGGGAAATCATATTTTAACCTGTAAGATATAATTGAGTAGATATTTTTCAACTGCTCTATACACAATCTAGGGTTGTGTGGTCTTAACACATCTCATGGTACCTTCTTGCTAAGGCACTAACCGTCTGCCCTGCTGCCACACAGTCCTGATGCCTTTTCTCCTAATAGAATCAGACTCCAGGTCTCCTAGCCTTTTAGATTTTCTAGGCTTTTCTGGCAACAACAGCAACAACAACAACAACAACAACAACAACAACAAAACAGTAACAGCACAGAAACAATAAACCATACTTCCACATGCCTTCTGTGTTCTTTCTAATTACAGAAAACAATTGAAAAAAAAATCAATTCTAAATTAACTAGAATTTTAGATAAGAAAAACTCTCAGTGGGGAAGGTATTACTGTATATATCCCATGCACAAAATATGTTTCTCTAGTCTACATTAAATAAAGTAGTGAAGTTCATTGTCTATCAAGCACTTTAAGCAATTCAGAAGAACAGCATTAGAAATGCACAATTGTCTATGATACTGTGTCTATATTTGAGCACAATAAAGAATTATGAATCATTTCCACTCAGTATTGTAAATTTATTTTTCAAAAATATTATAAAATGAAGTAGCTATTATTATAAAGAATCTTGGAGATGACATTTAATTACAATGCAGGATAATTTATTATACCAGATAGAGTATCTTAGGCTAATTGCATTTATTTATGTCTTATGCTTGTGCCATCATAACAAACAACCTATCCTATATGTTTATTTTACCTTCTTTTACTATTAAAAGATATTCTGGATTTTTCTCTGAATTTTGGCAATGATCCTTAATTGTAAGGGAAATATTTCTTTGCCCCTACACCTCCCTTGTGGAAGAATGCTTTGATCTCTCTAGAAGTTTAATTGCATTTCATGGAATGGTTCCTCTTTGCAATTAGGTCTAGGCTTAGATGCTGAGTATGTTTTCTTTCATGTTTCTATTCAATCATTTCTGTGGTAAATTTTCTGTCTCACCAATGTGTGCTTTCACCCCAGCCTCTGGCAATAGTAACTTCTAAGTAGCCACATTCTTTCATCTGGTAAAGATAGGCTTTATGATCCCCCTTGAAGTGTTTTGGCAAGTTAGTCTTTGATTATTTTAATTATTCTTTATTTTTATAGATAGTTAATGAATAGTTCAAGTTAAGATATTGTTATATCTCATGTTGGGTTCACTCTACTAAGATGAGCATTATTTAAAAGGGTAAATATAGTCTTAAGACTCCTGTTCATTAAATGAGTGGTGGGTGTTATTTAAACTGTAGTGGAACTATTTGGGTTCACTTTTCTTAAAAAAGAAAATAAATATTTTATCATGGTAATTAGCAGTGATCTATCCAGATTTCTGTCCAGATTTCTATACAAAGACAAGATAATCAAGTTTTATCCAAATGAGAAACTGCTTCTGGTTCTCTTCCTAAAAATTTCACTCCATAGCCCCCCCAAACACTCAGTGAACATTACTATCACATGAGTACTTCTCTGATACTAAGATAGCAAAGGACCATATAGCTAGAGAAAAAGAAAAAGAGGAGGAGGAGGAGGAGGGAGAAGAAGAAGAAGGAGAAGAAGAAGAAGAAGAAGAAGAAGAAGAAGAAGAAGAAGAAGAAGAAGAAGAAGAAGAAGAAGAAAGCAATGAGATAGAGTCTTGTACACACTGTTTTGTTCTCTTACACAGGCCTATTTATTCTATTAAGAACGTGTCTAATGGTTGGAGGTGAGCCAAGAGTTTTATGAACAATTCTGAATAGAGATTTAGTGGCCCTAGACAGAGAATACGAGCAATGTTGGATAACCTGTATCTCAGTTTCTCTATAAAAAAACAAAAACAAAAAAGAAACCTAGTAATACCCATTATCTTAGAAATATATAAATTGGTCAAGGTCTCATTTTTTTTTTTAATGTATATAAAAAGGACCTTATAATTACTTCAAATTATCTTGGCTGGTAAGGTTGATTTTAAAAAAAAAGATTTATTGTTTGAGAGAAAGAGAAGGGGGGTGCATAGCAGTCTCCATAGTCATACATCATTAGTTGTGACATGGTTTCATTCTACACAGGTAGATATGGGGTCATGTAGTATGGGAACTGAACCAGGGACCTCCTGCTCAACTGCTGAGCTATCCCCATATCCTCCATTGTTTAGTAAGGTTTTAAACTAAATACACGCTGAACCAGTAAAGTACTCAACTGTAGGTAGTTTATTCAGTTATTATTTTATTTATTTACCCACTTATCTATTCAAAAATATTTGTTGCACAACATCTAATTGCCATAAATTGAGAAAGGCACCGTACATATACAGCAGAAACAAGAAAGACAAAAGTTTACGCTCTGGTGTAGCTTACATTCTTGTTGCAGCTGTGGGCAGAAAAAAATTGAAATGGTAATGTGAAGAAGGGAACTCTTTCGAGTAAATAGAGGATTCCTCTCTAAGAGGTTAACGTTGGGCTTAGATGAGGTAACAAAAATTGGCCCAGGCAAAGGATATCAAATACATGTCCCCTGGGGAGAGAAAGCATTTGTTCAGTTAAAAATACAGAAGCAAGACCAAGGTGATTTGCGTGTGAATGTGATAGAGAGTGGTATAAGATGAGGTTTAGAGGTAGGTAGAAAGGGATGCAACATGTCGATAATAGAGAATATAGTAAAGACTTCAGAATTGTTCTAAATACAATGGGACAATTTTAGAGAGTTCAGCAGTGATGTATTATGACCTGATTTGGTGCCTGCTGTGTAGACAAGGAATTATAAAGTTCCAGAATGCAAACAAAGAGAACAGGTAGGAGATGCCTGAAATCATTTAAGTCAGCAGTGATGATAACAATGGAATTAATAACAAGTACCGGTACTTAGGCTTGGGAATACAAAGCTTAAATGTCTCATAAAGGTTCAGCTTGTGGGAAAGTTCAGAGAGAAAGGGATCAAGATGACTTCCCGGTGTTTTAATTTTTTTTCTTTTTTCTTTCGGCTTGAACAATTGGGTAGTGCTTGGTGACATTTACTCAGTTGAAGAAGATAGAATTAGAAAGAGAAATGGGCAGTGCAATAAGAGTTCAGTTTTCACAAATGGCAGTATTTAATCTTTTCTTATGGCTAAGTTATATTCCATATATACATGTACCACATCTTTATCCAATCATCTATTAAAGGATATTTTGTTTGTTTCTATGTCTTGGACACTGTGAATAATGCTGCAATGAATAGAGGGGGTACATATAACTCTCCATATAAGTGCTTTTAGATGTTTTGGGTAAATACCCAGAGAGATGACTGCTGGGTCTAATTCTTAATGATTTGAGGAATCTCCATACTGTTTCCAATAGTGGCTATATCAGTTTAGATTCCCACCAGCAATGTATGAGGTTTCCTTTTTCTCCATAGGTTCTCTAACACTTGCTATGACTTGTCTTGTTGATAATAGCCATTCTAACAGATATGAGGTGGCATCTCATTGTGATTTGTGACAGCATGGATGGATCTTGAGATTATCATGTTAAATTAAAAAAGTCAGACAGAAAAAGTTGAGAACCATATGACTTCACTCATATGTGTGATATAAAACTGAAAGCAACAAATGATCAAGATAGACAAATAAACGAAAACTCACAGACAACAGTTTAATAGCTACCAAAGAGTAAGAGAGGAGGGGGGGAAGTAGAAGAGAGTAAAGAGGGTGAAATAAATGGTAATAGAAAGAGAACGGACTTTGGGTAGTGAGAACACAGTGCAATATATATAGATAATGTATTATAGAAATGTATACTTGAAACCTATATAATTTTACTAATTCGTAAATTTAATAAATTTTTTAAAATAAATGAAAAAAAGAGTCCAGTTTTAACCCTGTTAACTTAAAGTAGCCTCTTAGACATCTAAATGCTGATGTCAAGTACATAAATCTATACATGAATATGGCACTCAAGCCAATGCTGGAAATACACATTTAGCAGTAATAACTGCACAAATGAAACAGAAAGTACAGAAATGGTAAATAAATAGGGGAGAAAAGCATGCCCAGGCCAGAGTCCTGGGGATTTTCAATATTTTGAAGCCAAGTATAAAGAAAGGAAACAACTTACCGGGTAGGAGACGTTCAATAGGGGAGAAACCTGACAATTCAATGATAGAGAATCCTTGAGAATAAAGTTTCAAGAGGAAGAAATTGGATAACTGATTTTAATGCTTCTGAGCAATCAAGAAGATGAGAGTTTTCCAAGATGAGAGTTCGTGTTGTTCCTGATGGAGCAGTTTCGAAGGCAGGCATTGGGATGAAAACCTAAAGAATTAGTGAGTAGTTGTTAAGAGAAATAAGAGTGTGTAAATAAAGGGGAAAAGGTAGGGGCAAATTTTTATGCAGCTGCGTCTTCATACATCACCACTAAAGCTAATAAGCATTTTGAAGATTAATTCTTAGCCTCAAGATTTTTAGTTTATTTTTGTTCATGTTCTAGGGGCCTTTATCAAATATTTATTCAACTTCTCTGCATGTGCAAGGTACTGTCCTAGACTAAGAATTTTCATTAATGAACAAGACAAGCAAAGATCCTTACCTTCATGTAGCTTAGCTTCTACTGGGGGAAACAATCAACAAGCAATAGAAATAGTAAAGAAGGTGATATAGGTGCTTTAAGGGGTGTGGGGAAGAAGAAGTGGAGCTTAGTAACAAGAACCTGAAGTGCTGGGATTGAAATGTAAATGAGGTGGTCAAATTAGACATCATTAAGAGTTTAGGTGAGTGGTTAGATGGAGGAAGAGCATTCCAGGCAGAGGGAACCACTAGCACAGATGTCCTGAGGCAGAGGTAAGGCAAGAAGGAAAGAATGACTCCAAAGTGAAATGAGTAAGAGAATCAATAAAGAAAAGGAGATAAAGGGGGTCACAGGGACCACCTTAGGGGCATTGTCTTTATTCTGAATGAAATAGCAATGAATTGCAGGGTTCTGAGAAGGGAGTGATATGATCTGTTTCATCTGACAATAATTCAGCTAAGAGATGACGGTGGCTTGGATAGGATAGGGATGGAAGTGGTGAAAATTGATGGAGTTCTGGAACTATTTTGAAAGCAGAACTCCTTCACTAGGTGTCAGTTATGAGAGAAAGGGAGGAGTCAAGGATGACTACAATATTTTTGAATATTGTAATGTAGAATTGTACACCTGAAAACAATGTAATTAATGTCATCCCAATAAATTTAACAACAACAACAACAAAAAAGAATTAAAAACATTTATACAGATAAAAAAAATTTAGGGATAACAATTCACACTACTGGAGAAGAGATATTCAAGTAGACATGTACAGTGGGCAGTTGGATATACATGCCTGGAGTTAGGTACCTTGCACAAGTGACTGTTAAGAGATTTCAGAACCATGATGAATCTATTAATGTTATTTTTTCAGCTTTACATAAAGCCTATATAGGTAAGTCCCCCAAACATACTAGGTCAAGTCCTGTGCGGATAACAGAACAGAGAAAAGAGTAAACAACAAATCTGTTTCTAGACTAAGAGCACAAATGGGTGACACAAATAACAACACAGGCTAACCAGTTATATCTAATAGTTTCATTCACCCACACTAGACGTTACAGAACTTTAAACCCCTCACTTTGAATCCACAGGGTAGGGCAACACTGAGCTGAAAGTTTCTCCCTTATAATCCGTACATCAAGGTCAACATATTAAGTAAAATGGCAGCAAGAGAGAGGGTTGTCAACAAATAATAATACAAAGTTAAAAACTGGATACCATACATCATATCCTGGCAATCCAAAGAAAGATGCCCTTGACCCAATTTATCTTTGGCAAATGTATCTGTGTACAGGTATCTCTTATAAAATAAGACAAGGGCAAAAAGAATAAAGCAAGCAGTCAATCTCTCAGAAAACAACAAGTTTTAAAAAACAAAAAGGGAAATGGGCACTGACTGTACCTCTGATTTGAAGTATCCGACGCAGTTAATGATTGCCATTACATGTTCCCTATTAGCCCGACTTGCACACGCACAAGGAAAAGTTCAGGGTTTAAGAGCTAATCAGGAAAAATATCACTAAGCTTTGGGGTCAGTTAATTAAAAGTAAAGTCATATTTTTCACGGATTAAGTCAGGCTCTTCCTTTTGACTTCATTTAATTGCTGCTTTTAAAGACCACTGGAACAGTACTCTCACATACAAAAATGTATTGAAATTCAGCATTCTCTTGAGGTGTGATGAGACCAGAACTTAAAAACACTAGGGTGTAAGTTTAAATTGGCACAATTTTTGTGAAAGTAATGCATTCTGTGTATTGTGAGGCAATAATAATACACATATGTATTAGTGGCAGGAAAATATTGATACTTTTACCATATTCATAATATTTGTCCTACAGAAATGTGGATAATGATAAACATATAAAGGTATTTATCATAGCATTTTTTTGTAATACTAAAAACTTAGGGCCCTAATTGTCCCAAGTTAAATTATTCAAACCATTCACAACCATTCATTGGAAGACTACATAAGACTCATAAGCAAAAATACAACAAATAAACGACATGACAGTTTTTATGATTTAGAGTGGAGGTGTTTAAAGCAGCACATAAAATTTTACTTCTGAATTATGTAAGAATATTTATGCTTAAAATACTTCTTACATACACAGAAATGAAATAATTCAATAGTAATATCTCTGCATTATAGATAATGGTTTCTGGTTAATTTTTTGCTTTATCTCTTTTAGTTATTCATGGTTTTGTTTTTTGTTTTTGTTTTTTAACTGAACTGGAGGCCTCACCGCATTTGGGAAGCACACCCCAGTTCAGGATATGGGTCCGCACAGACCGGGGCCGGGATTCAATTCTTGGTCCCCAGGGCTTCAAAGCAAGCGCTTAACCCGCTGAGCCATCCCAGCTTCCCTATTTTCTTTTTTTTTCCCATGGTTTTTAAAAATGATTTATTTTATTGTTTTTGACAGGCAGAAAGAGACAGAGACAGAGAGAGACAGAGAAAAGGGGGAGGGCCCAGAGTGTCTCCATAGTTGTATGTCATCAGTTTTCAACATGATTTTATTTCACACAGGTGGGCAGGGGCCTTGCAGGGCAGGAACTGGGTTGGGCGTCTCCCACATGGGAAACACACCCTAGTTCAGCACATGAGTCTACATAAGCTAGGGCTGGGATTTGATCATTGGTCCCTGGGGCTGGAGAGTGAGCACTTAACACCCTGAGCAATCTGGCTTCCCCATGGTTTTTCATGTTTTTTTAAATCAGCATGTAATTTTTTTAGATCAGAAAATAATATGGGGATGCCAGGATGGCTCAGTGAGTTAAGCACTTGCTTGGCAGCCATGGGGTCCGAGGAACTAATCCCATCACTGGACAGTGCAGACCCATATGCTGAACTGGGGTATGGCTTCCTGTTTGAGTCCCACTGGGATGAGCTTCTCATGTGGGAGGCCCCCAGTTCGGGCTCCCAGCTCGTAGGGACGTTCCTCCCATGTGGGAGGCCCCGCCCAGTTCCCACCCTGTGCAGCCCCGCCCCCACCTGTGTGTGGCATGAAACTAGGTATGTTGAAAACTGATGATGTACAACCATAGAGACTGCTCTGGGCCCTCCCCCTTTCTCTCTGTCTCTTTCTGTCTCTGTCTCGCTCTCTCTGTTAAAAAAAAAAAACAATCTTTTTTTAAAAAAAGGAAAGAAGAATACAACGTGTTCTTAGAAAAGGAAGTTTTCAATCTTTTGGCTTAGTTTTCTACATCCCCATTTTTTTTTATCACTTCAGGGAAACCTAATAAACCTGGTTGCAATTTCTGTTTTCTAAGTAACCTAGTACGTTTGAAGAAAATTAAGTTTAGTTCTTATGAATACATTTGATAGTAATTTTAAAGCTAGATGTTGCTATACCTTATATTCATTTTAGGAAGTTATAATAGTTCAGATACAAAGAATTGTGAATGTTTTGTTCTAAAATATCCTGGAAAATTAGAGATTTTCCCATTTCACTCTTTGATAATATTAAAATAAATATCCTTAACTACTTATAATCAATATAAATATTTAATTCTGTATGTATTTTGTTTATTTAGCAGATAATATTATAGTTTGAATACAAATATAATGTAATTTCCATTCACTTGTATGAGCACAATAAGGATTATAATTTTCTGTAATAGAGGAATGAGGAATTTCTTCTTTGGGTGTCAATATTTAATCGCTATGATTTAGTATCCACTAGGAAACATATGGTATAATTTCTCAGCAAACATGATGACTAAAAGGCTAAAAAACTTAAATTTTGAAATAAATGAAGATCAAAATCAGATTCATCTATCAGACTCTCAAAGATCCTGGTTGCTTGCTGGTTTTGACATGATCTTTCTGCTTACTGGGGTACAATCAAGCTATCAGAGCCTGTCACTGGTTCTGACTAGAAGCAAATACTTAAAATCACCTGTTGACAGATGGAGGTGGGCTGATAAAATCTACCACATAGCTATTTCTGCATTTAATATCTGAAGAAGAAAGATGTTGCCATTTTTTTTAGTAGGCAGAAGATAATTTCTCATTTCAGACACTAAGAACATTTCTTTAATAATGTAAATTAAGAAATACCTTAGCAAATACAAAATGGGCTCCCTCTGAGGGCTAATTTATACTTATAAAAAGTGTCCTGTTTATTTTTACTTTTCATAGTTAGCACTTAAAAAGAGACAAGCAAGTTTATTTACCAAAGACTGTGATAATTTTATATTAAATATTTTCATTGTTCTTTCTAAAATGCAAATTATTCAGTGATTTTTTTTTTTTTAGGCTGCTAAATGCCTATAGTAGGCACTGTGGTAATTTGAAAATATTAAAAGCACCAGTTAATTAAATCATGTCCTCAAAGGAACTAACACTTAATTGATTTGATGACTTAAACTTATCAGCATTGTTGGCAATAATTAATTCATCTGTAAAGGCAGCAATCCCTCCATCTGTATAGGTGATTCTAATGGATATTCATCCACATAGTGACACCTATCTCTAAGTATAATCTTCAAAATCGCCTGAGAGAGCTTGAGTGCTTTCATATTCCTGGGCTCCACAGCATACCTACTGAATTCAAACTTCTTGGAGTGAAGCTCTGGGAATCAATATTTATCATGTACCTCAGGTGGTATTCATAACCACACTAACTTGAGTAAAAGATAGTAGATCAATATTTGAATACAGTTTTTAATAAATAAATAAAGTATAATTTTCAAATGAGGGTGAATTAATACATATATATTTGAATATTGCTAAATTATAAATGAAATGATTTATTTAAGAATAATTTTTAACAATTACAATTACCGATAAATACGTTTTCAAATGCCTTGAGATGCAGGAACACAATACGCCTCTTTCCATGGGGAGATACATTATTCAAAAGACAGTGTCTGTGCTGGAGACAAACAAGATGTTTTTGGTTGTGTTGAGACCACTCACGACTAGGGAATTCCTGGACCAAAGACAGCCTGGACCAGATATGTCAACAGAACTGAGGACATTTTCTGTTGTAATATTTCTGCATCTGTGCTCATGTGATATATCCACTAATGCTATAAAAGGCTAGATATTAGAACAAGAAAAGCCTAAATAGTAAGGTTACATTTCTCCTTCCATGAGGATGAAAGATTTTTCTGGGCACTTAATCTCTGTACTCATTTTTCTATTCTCTCAAGATTATGCCAAATTGAGTAAACAGTAAAGGAAAAGAAACGCTACCTCAAACCATGCAAAATTGAGAAAGAAAAATGTTGTGAGAGAGGTGAGAGAGGTAGTGTAAATCTTTGTACATTTGCATTTCTATGGCTTATTTTAATTTATAAATTCCAATATGGCATGGCCAATCCTTAATGGTGTGATGTTCAATGCTAACCCAACCTAAGGTAGGTATTTAATAAAGATCTTTCAGACAAGAATGCCACAAATAACTATTTTGTGCTTTAACATTTCCTTTGTATGTGAAAATCACTATTTTCTGAAGAAATGTGGAAAATAGCACATCTGTACATTCATAAAATACGTAATTGTTTTATTCTTGCACCCTACTCTTCAATTTTCCTTTGAAAAATCTGATGCCCATATTTCCATACAAGCATTATTTACTTGTTGATTGAACACATGAAGTCGTTTCTATTTATAAACACTTTCTTGTAATAAAATCTGGCATTTCTCATCACTACTATTTGCAGTTTACTTTTATGAAATTTAGCGTGTCAAAAATGTGCATGGTCTAGAAAGTAAAGAGACAAAGAAGAAACCTTCTGTAATATCAGTAAATATCCTGAAATAGGTTTACCAAGAAAAAATTTATCATTATCTAGATCTGATCTGTCAAATACAGTATGCATTAGCTACATGTGCTTATTAGGCACTTGAAATATCCAAATTTTGATGTGCTATAAGTATAAAATGCACACTGAATTTTGAAGATGTGAAAAATTATGTAAAATATCACACTAAAAATGTTTTATATTAATTACATATTGAAATGGTAATACTTTGGATATAGTGGGTTAAATAAAATATAATGTTGATTTCACTTTTTTAGTTTATTATGATGTGCCTACTAGAAACTTTTAAATTACATATATGGCTCACACTATATTTCAATTAGACAACACTGGTCTATATTAAGAAATGCACTACCGTTGTTCCATGTAGCAATTAGATTTGGCACTATTGGGACATAATTCCATATTGTTACAAGTAGTGGGAGGGTTTTGATAGAAACTCTTCTATCCACTGGTTTTAGGTAGATTAACTGGCCTAATTAGATCTAAACTGTTAAAAGGGCTCTAGAGGACGGAGGGGGAAGAAAATATGGATTCATACAAGCTTTCCAAGTCCTCAAGTCACACATTCCTGGTTGACTGGTTTGCTTAGCCAAGCTGAAACTGGTATTATTGTCATGTTGGGTACATTAATTGGAGAGCAGACTAATTTGCAGGAATGCGTTAGTGCCCTTTAAAAGGTGATTTAAAATTCAAAATGATGGAAACAGCAGGAAAGCATGCTTGTCTGATCACTCCTCAGAATCCATCTTGAAATCCCTACCATTTTTCTATTTTCATTGTTAGAATTCAAGTACACAGTGAAATATTTAAGATTCCCAAACATCGCGTTCTTTGTCCTAACACTAAAGTAATTATCCTTCTGTTAAAAACAAATGGGGAATTTCTATCATCAGACATGTGGGGATTATAAGTGAAAATACAATCTGTAGGTTTATTCGGGGTTCTGCATATAGGAATGAAACAAATACCACAGCAACATCACCAAACATATTTGTAACTGAATGAGGACATTTTGCTTTAATCCATTAAAAGCTTACAAGGAATTTGAGGAAGTGCATCCACCTCTAGTATAGCTGCTATGAGCTTAATAATAACATATGTATATATACTTCATAGTCATAAATAATATTACATCCTTATTAAATTTAATCTTCACAAAAATAGAGTAATATTATCATTTTCATTTTGAAGACAAGGAAACAAATGCTTACAGAAGTAGTGAGTTACCAAGACCCTTGAAGCTGAATTGTCTGATTACGATTTTTTGTTATAGCACAGGTACCAAATAAACACTGTATTAACAGCTCAAAGACCAAACCTGGGGCTTTTAGGGAAGCCTGGTAGAGATTAATAATAAGTGGAAAAATAAGTTTATGGTATTAACAGAAACTGGATTCAAAGAACATAATCTTCATTTTAGAATATATAGAATGAAAACCGGAAGATTTTTTTTCTGTTTTGTTATGCATGCAAAGAATGCACATTAAATAGTGTAACAAAAACATTTTACTGTTATTTGATAAAATGATCTCTGTTGGTTTTAATTACACTATCTCAAATATTTGGCCCAAAACAAGTAATATCATGAAAGCAAGAGCTCTAAGTGTCACTTTCTCAAGTACTAATTTATCAGGAGTTCCCACACAAAACACATTTAACAGCACAATCTTAAAAGAGGTTCAATAATACAGAATAAAAATTTTTCTGAGCTAAAACCAATAATTATCAAATAATGGAATTTGTTTTGTGAAGATATTTAGTTTTCTCGTGGACCTACTGAGTGCCAGAAAGATCCAGGAGAGAAAAAACCTTTAGTGATAAGAGGGAGTTTTATAAAAGTGGAAGCTTGCCCCAAGTTTCAATCAATCAATTCTAATGGATGCCTCTCTGAAAATCTATTCTGACCATAGCTTTAAGAAATAAAATCAAGCACCATCTCTTATATACCATGATTATGTCCAGATCACACTGGTCCTTTCGCTGTAGCTCAAGATGGCATATAAACTTTTATTGCCCAAATTTGTCCTTAGGACCCATATTCTTATAGAACCCCCATATGTACATATGTAATTAAATTTGATTATCTTGTCGTGTTAATCTGTCTCTTTTCAATTTAATTCTTAGAGGAGAAAGAGAAAACATTTTTCACTTCCCCACAAAATCTAACATGAATGGCTGATTCTTTGGTCAGTCACATGTTAATATCTTCTATAAAATGTGGATATCCAGTTAAAGTTTATTGGGCAAATGGCTTAAAGATGTAGTAGCATATACAGGTACTTGGATTTGTTTTTCTAGATAACACCAGTGGTTGCACTGAGTCTCCTCTGTGTTTGGCTGCGGGCACTTTGGGAATAGTACAGGATGGGGCTCAGAACTAGAGCTTTCCTTTGTGCCAAATGGAGTTGTCAATTCAAAGCTTAAACCCAGTTTTGGCTTCACCAGCATCTTTGTTCTAAACCAGCAGAAAGACACATCTCTCACAGTAGAAAACCATCAATGTCAAAATCCAAAGAAATAACATTGGTCTTAATAACAGTTCATCCTCCTATCCCTATGATTAGCTAACATGCATTCTTGCCAATTTGTTGGACATAATACCATAATGCAGTAGCCTTGCATTCATAAATACCTGGCAGTATAACTCAGAAGCTAAACAATGCATCTGGTTTGATTTTACATATACTTAATATTTTTATTAAATATCGAATATATACCAAAAACACTTGTAAACTATATTTAACAATTTATAAAACTCACACTTGGGCATGCTAGTTGATGAAGACAGCACTCTTTCTTTTCTCGAGCCAAGAGGTACAGGGATTGAACTTAAATGAAAGGATGCATCTGTTATATACATAGTTGACCACAGGCCTGGGGAATTCTGGGTCAATTCCTGACTCAATTCCACTCATCACAAGAAACAGAGTGAGTTGGAACTGAGAGTAGGCCCTAAATTCACAGAGTAAGCTTCAGGGCACACAATTTAGAATGCTGAATGCCACCATCCTCTCTTATTTGTATCACATAACATGTGGACTGTAGGCTTAGCTTCAGCAGGCTCTGCACTGCCCTGCAGTCTCTCTTCCTAATCCCTACCACTTTGATTTCTGGCGTGAAGAGGGCCAATAACAGAATGGAGGGAAGTGGCATAGAACCACCTAATAAATGACATGTATTCTTTTTGTTACAGATCAAAAGTATTCTACTATGATTTGTTAATTTAAAGAATTTCAGATTGATAGTGTATTTCTTTAATTTTCATCTACAGAGTTTTCATTAAAAAAAAACTTGCAAATAAAATCAGTGACTTTATGCCTCTATTTATCACACATATTAGATTCACTCAATGCTTACTAGCCTTTGGGCACATTAACACATATCCTAGAAAGAGGGACAGACTCTGCCACCATAGTTTACACACTGGGAATCAATACAAAAACAAATCACAGTCATAGGCCTCTTCTAGGAATTTTCCCTATTTCTTTCTGTCCATCATTATGTGAATATCTATAATATTTTTTCTATAACATTAATGGCAAATTATAGTTCCCTGAGAAGAAGGACCCTATTTCTTTAGGTGGCGATGAAGAGACAGGAGTGTCTCTTCACAGGAGTGTAAATACAGAAGAATGCATGATAGTCTGGTCCTGGGTGGTATACACTACACTAAAAACCCTGATACATTTAGCCTGTTTTACTGTTTAGGGCCAGCTGTGGGCAAAATGCTTCTCCTCAAAGAAGACTCTCTTGGCTCTGTAATAATTTCTTCAATGAAAGATACCATCAACTGTAAAATGCATTACCACATTAAAAGCAGGTAAAAGACAAATTTCTAGAACAAATATGAACAAGAAAAGCTATAGGTGAGACCAAGTCTGAGTTTTAGAGTTAGATATCTAGTCCTTTGTGTTACATTATCTTTTATAAGAAATCAATAATTTTACATATTATTACCAGCTCAATATTTCTGAGGTTCACTGACTAAAACACCCATTTAGAGATAAACTATATAAATCTAAATTTCTTGTTATTTCCATCCTATAGACAATGGCAAGAGGAAGTCATCTCTTGATAATACTTAAACCATGCTGCCAAATTTAAAACAACAAAGAACAGAACATCCACTCACCCACCAGTGGGTGTGTAAGTATGTGATTGAGCTGGGGATTGTAGGAGAAACTTTTACATATGACTTAAAAACACAATAGAGAAAAAACTATGAGACACTAGATTACTAGATAGTGGCAAATGCCTAGTTATTTTTCATATCTTTTTCCTTTTTTTGTGACTGGGGATATACCTGTGGTCTCACCCGTTTCCCCTCCCCTCTACACTGGGATCAATCCTGTTCGTAGAGGAGTCAAAGCTCTACTTCAATTCTTAAGGAATTATTAAGCTCAGTTACTCATTGATGCTCCTCTGTCCTTATCTCACAGTTTGTTAATGGAATTTGCCTTCACTAATATCTCTTTTGACTAAGTATCACATGTCCTTGAGTCCCAGTCTTAACAATATGGGGGGGGGGGGACCCAAAAAACCCTGAAATTATCTTTCTTACATGTGAGAGAGATTGTGCACTTGGGATTTGTTCCTCTGGGTCAAATGGTCAACCAAAGTTTTTATCTGGAAATTTTTAAAAGATTGCATCGTGATTTGTGGAAGAAACATCCCAAGTAGTGGCAAGCAGATGGCTGGTTCTTCCACCATGACAACACACCTGCCTGCACCACGTTGAGTATTCAGCAGTTTTTGACCAAAAATGGCATGACCCTCATGACCCACCACCCCTATTCACCTGATCTCACCCGGGTAACTTCATTTTTGTTTCCCCGGATGAAAAAAATTCTTAAAGAGAAATGTTTTGCCAATGTTGAGGAGGTGAAACAAAAAATGGCAGAAGCACTAAAAGGCATCAAAATCAATGAGCTCAAAAAGTGTTTCGAGTAGTAGAAAAATCCTCTCGTTAGTATATTGCATCAAAAGGAGAGTACTTTGAAGGTGACTGAAGTTTAAACATGTAAGACTAAATATACAATTATTTATAAATAAATTCTTGGTTTTGGGGGGTCCCCCCCTCATATATACAGTAGTTCAGTTTTCCAGCTCTGTGACCCTGCTTTGCTCTGAACAATTTCCCTGGACTACAGTTCTGATCCTCAACCCAAGACACATGACTGTGGCCCTCTTCTGTTATATTTCTAGTCCAGAGTCTATTCAAACATTACTACCCCTGAGAATTCTTCCTCGATGCCCCCTGGCAAACACCAGCATGCCTACTGAAATCTACATTTCCTTCCCCCATTCCAGCTGCGACTTTACTCCAAGGGTTGGTTCTTCTCCCACCGTGTAGACCTGGGTGACCAAGTAACCACTACTAACCATTAAGCCCTTCTATGGAGCTGCCGTTGTAACAGTCTGTGTCAGGTAGTCATGATCTGCCCCTAGGAATTCGAAAGACAATTGCAAGTTTGTCCTTATGATTAGGGAACAGGATGTCTCTGGGCTGCACTGTGACTGTAATGTTAATAGGTTTGTTTCCTCACAGCACTGGTAGGAAATCACTGAACGTGGTGGCTAAGCAGGTAACCGCTGGACTGTCTGGATTCAACTACCGACTCCAAACCTTACCAGTTGAGATAAGTCACGTTATCATTACAAGAGTCATTTTCTTTATCTGAAAATTGGTAATACTTGTACTTGCTTAGTATGATTGCTGAAAGGATTGAATGGGATAAAGCATATATTTAGCTGAGAGTCTAACACAGAGGAATCAATAAGGTTTACTGTCATGACTGTTATTTTATTTTAATTAGTGTTAGCCTTCATAATAAAGAAACCACATCATTATATCTTTGTATTCCAAACCACATTTCAATTTTGAGCATCCCCAAATCCCAACACTCTGAGCCCCCAATTATCAGCACGGCATCTTGATTTTTCTGAATGTTCTCCCTAAACACTTCTGAGAATCCCATGTGTGATGTGATTGTCATCATCCAGCTATGGCTCCTGAGAAAATATTGTTGTTCCCGTACAGATTCTGGCAAGGGAGGGGATGACTCTAGGTGTATACAGTGAGAAAGACGAGTCTTTCAGGTATGAACTAGAGCCCCTGCCTGCACCTCTGCAATCCTCTGCTATTGCTCTTACAGTCCCTGTGCTGCCCTCAGGCTGTCACCCTCACCTCACCTCCTCTGGACAATCACATTCCTCTGATGGTTGGCCTCCCTGGAGTCTGAGCTGCTCACCTCTTCCTCTCTGAATTGTGGGGGAAACCTTTGTCTCTTAAGCCCTGCTCTTTCAGAGGAGGATTACAGAGCAGAATGTTTTACCTTAACACAAGCCTTTTCTTCCTAGAGGATACAAGCCCCCTCACGGGGACTGAGGAAAGGGGCAGATAGGTGAACACAGCCTCAATCCCCAGGCTCAGTTTGGCAAGCCATCCAGACTTCTTCCTCATCCACAAGGAATTTCTTTCAGGGGACCTGTTATTCCCACTTGTAATTTTTTTCAGAGTTATTTCCTGCATTCCCTCTTGCCTCTGGTCTATCAGATAACTGTCTTTGCTATGAATATCTATGTAAGAACTGCATAAACTCTTATATCTAAGGGGACTCAATCATGTAAATCTTAGGGTCCATTCAATTGGGGAAATGTAGTTGTTTTTCAAATGTTCTCTGTCAGTAAGAGAGATGTCCACCCAGAGTGAAATAAGCCCCTTTAAAGTGAAGGAAGGGGAAGCCGGGATGGCTCAGTGGGTTAAGTGCTCACTTTGCAGCGCCGGGGACCGAGGATCGAATCCCGGCCCCGGCCCGTGCGGAACCATGTGCTGAACTGGGAGCTCCCCCAGTTCAGTTCTCTCTCTGTATCTCTCTCTCTCTCTCTCTCTCTCTCTCTCAAAAATAAATAAATAAATAAACAAACAAACAAACAAAAATCTTTAAAGTGAAGGAAACTTGGTGAACAATACAAGTGAGATCACTGTCTTCAGCTTAGATCCTAATGAAAAAAAAAAAAAAAGAGAGAGAGAGAGAATAAATAAATAAATGAATAAAGCAATTACAGATTGTGGTAAGTATTATGCAGAAAATTAACAGGGCATTATAAAGTAAGAGGAAAAGGCTGAGGAAACAATATGGGAGCTGAGACTCTAAAGATGAGAGTGAGCCATCCAAAATGAAGCATGCTGGAA
>PVKE010029887.1:0-19960 GCA_004027555.1 Craseonycteris thonglongyai | reverse complement strand
AGTTCAACTTCATTTTAGTTGATTTATTTTTTTCTTTCTTACTTCAGATTTAAGTGGATAATTCGTATCAAAAGTGGTATGACTTGTCTGAAAGTGACGTTCAACATTATGTTTTTTCGGCACTGCAATACTACTGCCACACAACAGGCAAACGCATTTACCTTTTAAATTAATGAAACAATATGATTCCTCCCAGTCTTTGTTAAAATTATAGGTTCGTTTTCTCTTATTTGGTCTACTCATTTTAGGACTAAAAAAATAAAAATAAAAATAGTTTTAGAACTACAATATCATATCAAATTGCCACCATAATAATAGATTACCTACCTCGCTTTTAGTTCATTTAAAATCGAATATATCAAAATACTGTGATCCTAGCTAACCGTCACGACCCGATCAGTCCAGCAACCGCAATCAAAACGGCAACTTGGTGTCTCCCGGTTGGGGGGAGGAGAGTTTAAAGAGCGCAGCGGCTAAACAAGACGCGACATGTACAAAGGCGACAGCTAGGGAAACACTTATACATACGATATCGCAAACATACCAACGAATATAATAAACCTGTGTAGATACTCAAACAATATTTTAAAATTCTAACAAATGTATACAAATAAATTATAGCTTTACTTAGTGTTTATGAAAAACTTCTGATGCCGTCAAATAATGGCGGGCGCACACAAATCGGGCTGTGGGCGCTATGACGCCCGGGGGCACGAGGTTGGGAATCCCTGCTCTAGAGGATCCTTTGTTTTTCTCTCATTTTCTACTTCTTTCTACGCCAGGGCTCACAGGGACATATACTGAGTTTTCTGGACCTTTTGATACAATCTGATTAGCGGTAATAACACTTAACCACTAATATTATTATCTAATGTCCTAGAATTAATACCTATGCTTCCTTTGTTATTTCTACTTCTGGAGATGTTACTGTGTTAGACATGACATGACAAAGCTGAGAAAACACAATGATACAGTATGCTTTACAATTTTGTTGTAAAGTTGGTGAATATCCATTACTGAGAAGCTGAGATAAAGTGATTCTGTGACTATGCTTTCTAGTCTGGTCTAAGATTTTACCCTACCTACAAGCTAACTAGTTAGCCTATTTCTGTTTCATGGCTACCTTCTGTGAGGGCAGAGGACTTGAGATTCCTGGGTCAGAGATAAAACAAACAAACAAACAAATGTATTACTTTCAGCGAAAGCTTTAGCCAGAGCTTCATGACCCAGATTGTAAAAGTGGCACAGGTAGACCTAGATGGAAGCCTCCACATGCAATGGGTCATATTATAGGATGTAAATACTGAACTTGGAGCAATCTACCTCTTAATTTATAGTAAGTGGAAGCAAGCCTGCTTGTGTCTTAGGGGAGATGTTACCTCATCTCTCAAAGTTGCAAACCCACCCCTGAGAAATGTCTTGGGTAAAGAGTAGTCAGAGCCTTGCACTTTTAGTGTGCTCAGCAAAAATATAGAGGAGCTTAAGGCCAATAGTGGATTGCTTTCCCAACATATACCACATGAGGTGTGAAGAGATCTGTGTTTTGATAGACACACAGGGCAAATAAAAGAGGAAACAGTTGGATAAGTAATACAGTATAGGTTCCCAAATGTTCAAAATTCTTTTTCAACACCAAGTAGAAATTTAGAACCTTGGAATCTTGGAATTCTAAATGATATATTCTATATAAAATTCGTAGTGAGAAAAATTTTCTTTAGTGAAGTTTCAAAAAAAAATCTAATTTCTGAATATCCTAAATTCAGATCATTACATTTTCTCCAAATCTCTCAGTTTTTATTTTTGCCATTACTCCCTTTATAGATCTACTAAAATAGTAGAATATTTTGGGTACAGTATTGGGATCTCAGCATTATTCTAACAAAGGTACTTCATGTTTGGCAAATTTACCAAATTCTTTTGCTTCATGAAGAATAGCTTATAAAGAGTAGCTTTTGGGATGCCAAGATGACTCAGCAGGTTGAGCACTGGTCTTGCAGCCCTGGGGTCTGAGGACTAAATCCCAGCCCTAGCCCATGTGTACCCATGTGCTGAACTGGGGTGTGCTTTCCATATGGGAGGCCCTTAGTTAGGTTCTTGCTGGGGCGAGCTCCATGTGGGAGCCCCCCAGCCCGGTTCCTGCCCAGAGCAGCCTTATGCTCACTGTGGAATGAAACTATGTAGAAAATCAATGACATGAAATAGTGAGGACCGCTCTGGGCACCCTCCCCCTTTTCTCTCTCTCTCTCTTTCTCTCTCTCTCTATATATATATATATAATCTGTCAAAAACAATAAATCTTAAAAAAAAAACCCAAAAAGAGTAGTTTCAGTCCTTTGATGTCTTGGCATCTGCCAACATCTTATCTATCAGAATCAGGATTTCATTGATCCTAAGCATGAGGTATTTCATGATGCCAACTCATTACATAAGAGGGATTCTTGTGAAGATAATAATGTGTCATTATATACTACTTAAACCAGCAGTCCTCAACCTTTTTGGCATTAGGGACCAGTTTTGTGGAAGACGATTTTTTCCTCAGATGGGGATGGGGGTGGGGGTAAGGGTGGGGTCGGCCATGCACATGCGTAGTTCACAAAGTTTGCAATAGGGTTCACAGTCACAAGAATCTAATGCTAGTGCTGGTCTGACAGAAGGCAGAACTCAGGCGGTAATGCTTGGGGAACTGCTGTAAATACAGATGAAGTTTTACTCCTTTACCTGCTGTTCACCTGCTGCTATGGGGCTCAGTTCCTAACAGGCCACAATAGGTATGTGGCCCAGGGGTTGGGGACCCATGATTTAAACCATAAGTAGTCAGAATTGAAAAGAAACTTGGAAGTCATGTAGAATTCATCTTTCCACACACTGTAATACCACACAAAATGTTATTTATATCTGCTTAGACCCTTCCAAAGATAAGGAGCTTACAAGTTTATGGGTGTTTTTTTTTTCACCCTGGTAACTAAAAAACTCTTTCTCATACTCAACTAAAATAGACTTCCCTATTATTTTGGCATACTGACATTATCTAGATGTTCTGTGTTACCTTAATTGTATTCCTCAGTATATTTTTCTATAGGTTCTGTTCTTCATCAAGATCTCTTCAAATATTCTCAGAACCAAACAAAATAGAAAAGTTAGAATCTTTAGCAAAGAGTATAGAGAAATTATCTCCCTTGGTCGGGACAATATGCTCTTTCTAACATATTCTTGGTTTGCATTTTTTTTTTCTTTGTAGCAGCCTTATCAAACAGGTTCATAGGAAATCAAGTACAGTCACTCAGTCTTTACTCACATGAACTGTTGTCAGTATTCTCTCCACCTACATTCCATGATGTCAGAAATCTTTGTCTGCTTTGCTATTCCTGTAGTTCCTAGGACACTGGTGCTCAGCAAATATCTATTGAATGAATGAATGCATTGCATAGTTGTAGTTTTGAAATGAACTAAGAATTTTACCTTTTATATATGAATTACATCTGATTGAATTTTTTTTCAAAGTCCAGAAGTGGGCCCTGGAAGCACGTTCTTTTCTCTCTAAATGAGAAGACAGGGACTCAAAAAATATTGGTAAAGTCCTGATGCCTCTTCTAATGCCTCTTGTTTTTCTGATACCCAGTGAAGAAAGGAAAGGATCCCTGGCTTAAGAAAAGAGATAAAGGTTATACTTTCTCACCATTCCAACAAGGGTTTGGTGAACACCAATGCTCAGGAATCCTCCTAAAAGCCTGTAGGTCTTAAGGAAACTGGCTTTATTCTTACTAGGGAATGGGAGGACAGCACTCGTTTGAGCAGGTCTTAGAAGATATACTGGTTCAAGCACCAAAATGGACTTGTATCCCATTGCCAAAAGCTATTCGAGGAGAAGGCCATCAGCTCCCTCTTTTATGGGGCCAGCTGGCTCTTGTCTGATTCTCACAGACACCCAACATTCTCAGCCAGGCTGCTCAGGAAGGCACTAAACAGCCCCCATTCCTTTCAGATACACAGTTCAAAGTCAATCAACATTTACATTTCAAACAGCATTGGCACCTAAACTTTGAACCATTTTATTTTCTCATTCCCTTTTTAAAGGCTATGGACCAATTAATACCTCTTAATTATTTTTAAAACTCTCTTGGCTCTCAAAGTCTACTGATTTTGAAGATAAATGATCACTCTAATCTCAAGAAAAAAAAAATTGCTCTTTTTCTAATTGCGTTGTTATCAGCCAACTTTACTCCTAAAACTTACTGGCTTCTTTAAAGCATACTCTGGTAAAAAAGAAAGTTTGTCAGAAAGTGGCATTTGCTTTCAGGGCTCAGAATACAGGAGAAGGGGACTGCCTTGTGAATTCCTGTTAAAACAGAACTTGTTTCATCAGGTGGAAAACTCCTTAAATTCTAAAAATGCCATTCAACAAATAAATATTTGCTCTTAGAGCTGTCTAACATTTTCTTAATGGCGAAAGGAATTTCTTCCATAGAAGCAGAGGTTTTGTTATCCTCTCTCTAGAAAGGTGTGGATGTCCACAAAAACTTGCATGACAGCATTGAGCTGAAGGGAACGTCAGTGAAAAAAAGAGATGAGATTGCTCAAGACCTAAATTAGAAGGAGATATGATGGTTAATTTTATATGTCAATTTTTTGGGGCCAGAGTGTTCAGATATGTCAAAACATTGTTCTGAATGCTTTTGTGAAGGTATCTTCATACACATTTTACAAAGGTATTTTGACATCTATCCATGTTATAGTGGGGTACAGAATGGTTTCATTTCCCTAAAAATCTCTGTGCTCTGCCTATCCCTCCCTCCCCCTGTTCCTTGGCAACCACCAGCCTTTTTACTGTCTCTATGGTTTTGCTTTTCCCACACATCATATAGTTGGAATTATACAGTACACAGCCTTTCAGGTTGACTTTGTTGACTCATATGTACTCTTAGTTTCCTCTATGTCTTTTCATGGCTTGATCGCTCATTTCTTTTCAAGCACTGAATAATAATCCATTGTCTGGATATAGCACCATTTATTTCTCCATTCACCTACTGAAGGACATTTTGGTTGCTTCCAAGTTTTGGAAATTATGAATACAGCTGCTATAAACATCTGTGTGTAGGTTTTGTGTGAAATATGTTTTCAATTTATTTGGGTAGCTGTATGATCACTGGATTGAATGGTAATTTTATGTTAGTTTTGTAAGACACTACCAAAACATCTTCCAAAATGGCTGTACCAATTTGTATTCCCACCAGCCATGAATGAGAATTCTTCTTGTTTCACATCTTTGCTAGTAGGTAGTGTTATTAGTGCTCTGGATTTTGACCATTCTAATAAGTGTGTAGTGGTATCTCATTTTTTAAAGATGTGCATTTCTTTTATAAGATATGATGTAGAGCATCTTTTCATTTGTTTGTTTGCAGTCTTATATCTTCTTTGGTGAGATGTTTATTTAGCTTTTTTGCCCATTTTTAAATTGGGTTGTTTGTTTTCTATTGAATTTTAAGAGTTCTCTGTATAATTTGGCTAACAATCCTTTTTCAGACATTAAGGCATTTTATACAAAAATGTTTATTATTAGTAGTAATATCTTTTCTGGGTTGTGTGTCCCATCAAATGATTATGTTTGAACAATCACAACATTATCAATGTCAGCTGCAACAAAGAGGAAGATAAAGCTGAGTTTGCCAAATTAAAAAATGTTTATGTAAGAACGTGTGGGTGTGGCAAAAAGTAGAGTGAAATGGAAAAATGAAACTACTTAGCCTTTTAAATATGTCATGTTAAAATAAAATTGCCTCTCTAATGAAGCAAATGACAGTTTTTGTTTTGTTTTAGGTTGGGAAACCAGTTTTCTATTCTGATTTAGATTGGAATCTTCTTAAAATATATATATATATATATATATATATATATATATATATATTGTTGAGAGAAGGTGAAACAGAGAGAGAGAGAGAGAAGTGGGAAGGGCCCAGAGCAGGCTTCATAGTTGTACATCATTAGTTTTGACATGGTTTCATTCCACACAGGTAGATGTGGGGCTGTGCAGGTTTCTCCCCATCTCAGCAGTCACCAGTTACACCACAGTTCAGCAAACCATATGGGTTTGCACAGGCTGAGACTGGGATTCGATCCCTGTACCTTGTGGTTGTAAGGCAAGCATTCAACCCATTGAGCTATTCCAGGATCCCTAGATTGGGATCTTTCAATTCCAAAGGTATTCCCAAGTCACTTTAACAAGAAAAAAAAATTTTTTTAAGATTGATTTTTATTGTTTTGACACTGAGAGAGACAGAGAGAAGTGGGAGGAATCACAGTAGTCTCCATTGTTGCATGTCATTAGTTTTCTACATAGTTTTCATTCCACAGGTGGGCACTGGGCTGCACAAGGAGTTAACCAGCCTGGAGGTTGGGGGTGGGGTGGCTCCTACATGGGAGGCATGCCCAGGGCAGAAACTGAACTGGGCGCCTCCCACATAGGAGGCTCACCCCGGTGAGAACTGAACCGGGGCACACCCCAGTTCAGCACATGGGTCTGCACTCAAGAAGAGAGCTCAACCTGCTGCGCCATCCCGGCATCCCCAACAAGAAAATTCTTGCCAAGCATTTTTTTTTTTTATCAACTTGCAAGATTAGTTTTACCTAGGTTTAACTAGGTCATGCTTTCCCTTCTCTTCTCTCTCAGCAGAAACATACTTTAATCAAAAGCCAAAACAGACAAATGTAGAATGTGCTTTTTCAAAAGGTGGATTGGGATATTAACAAATTAGTTTTTAAATTTTAATTAGTTTCAAGTTTAAACACCTAAATGCTTGAGAGATTGAACTTTCACTGATATCACTAGTCTATTATGATACGTCTTTTTTCAGGATACTTGAGCATGTAGTATCCATAGCAAAAAGAAAAAATGGCAGTTACAATTTAATGCTTTATTTTGGCAACAACTTTATGTCTTTTGCTGTCATTTAACTTTCCAAGTTTTCATCTCTACAACAGAATGAAAAACCTATCCCAGAGAAACAGAATAGGTTTATGTACAAACAAAGAGAGATTTATGTTAAGGAGCTGGTTCAGAGAACGGTGGGAGTTACCAAGTCTGAATGAAATCTGTAGGGCAGGCTGGGTGGCTGAAAATTCAGGTGAGAGTTAACGAAGTTCTGAGTCTGAAAATTGGGGCCGACCAACAGACTGGAAACACAGGCAAAATTTCTATGCTGCAATCTTAAAGCAGGATTCCTTCTTCTTCCCTCCCATTACTGTTCATAAGGCCTTACTTGATGCCAAGAGACTCCCTCACATTCTGAAGGGTAATCTGCTTTATAGAAGTCAACTGATTGTAAAAGTTGACCACATTAAAATACACTCACAGCAACACCTAGGCTAATGTTTGACCAATCAATTGGGCACTATAGCTCCGTGATCTGATGTAAAATTAACCATCACACTTTGAAAGCAGGAATTACAGATTCTTTGTGTTTGCCCCAGTGTTTTGTCTATTGAGTAAATATGTCTTGAGTAAGTACATACTGGTTAAATGAATATTGGGAGTAAATATTACTTTAGTTTGTCTTCTGAAAATTACATATATTACTTCATAAATGAATATGCCAATGAAATCTACATATAATTTTTAAATATTAAATGTATGAACAGGCAATACCAGTATTTATTTTTTTCAAATTAGCCTTAAATAAAGTCAATGGGGAAAAAAAAGAAGCATTTTAAGACCTGGGAACAACATGAGCCATTGAAGCGGTGGAAGAGGTTGCTTTGTTTGAAAAAAAAAGACTAATGGGACTAGAGGAAGGTCAGCATGGGAGTTCTCTTTGTAAAACTGACTCAAGGATAATTATAATGTAGAGGCCACTGGAAATCAAATGGAGAGGTTTTCACTTAAATGAAGGATGGTCACTGAAGGATTTCAAACTTGAGTGTGATATAATAACGACAATAGTTTTTTAAGAATATGCATCTGATACTTGTATTTGGACCAGAGGCAATTAGGCACTCTGTCATTTCAGTCCTCTGAGAAGCAGATGCTCAGATGGGATTAGACATGCCTTGATAGTTAGTCTAATAAGAAATGGTTCTGTCCTCAAAGATTGCAATCAAGCTCAGGTGCAAATGCAAGGGATCAGGTTTCTCTGAATAGGACCTTTTTTTGTGAAGGAGCTGAGTGATTGTAAATAGGAGAGAAGATATTTAAATGATACAGTTTTTGATGAAGTGATCAGTCCTGTTAGGAAAAAGAAAAGTTAAAAAAAACACACAAAATTTTAAAATGTGAGGGCTGTCCGGAAAGTATCCTGCCATGTAACAGTTCTTGTTGTATTGACAATGGCTGGATTTTTTTCAGACCCCTCATATAACCATAACCATTTTTAGGTTCTTTCTGAATTGTCATTCTTTTTGTGTGTGTTGACATTAAATCTCCAAAGAAGGAAAAAAATGTTTATGCTACAGATAAAATTTCCAATAAATGAATCCCCTTCCATAGTTAAGAATTATTTTGTAAAACTGCAGTTGTTTTTCTAGTAATTAAATACTTTAAAGAATAATGAACATGGTGAATTAAGATATAAAGGAAAAAAAGAAAACCTTGTGTCTCATATATTTATTTGCACCAAATTTTAGGACTGTCAATATCTGTTTTGTCCTACAAATAAGACAGTCCAGTTTAGTGGGTTATTAACTGTAGACTTTGAAAATCCATCAGACTCCATCACTGGCATCTAGCAGTGTAGACTTGAGTAAATTCCTTAGCTTTCTGAACCTCAATTTTTTAAACTGTAAATTAGAACATTTATAGTATTCAGCCATAATGTTGTGAGAATTAGTTGTGGTAATGCATGTAAATACCTAGCACTGTGTTAAACACATACTAAGTGCTCAAGAGATAGTTTTAATGTTGCTATCTGAAGAGACAGGAGATGTCCTACACCATCGGCAATTCAAGAATTGTCAGATTTCTTATTTTTCTAACTCAACTGAAAGTCTCCACCTGCCAAGTTTAGCAAGAAAGTACTATAAATGAAATGTCTTCCTCGCTTTGTGCAAACCCTTCTAGAGCTTACGTGGGGCAGGAAAATGTGCATAGTCCCTGGTGGTACACCAGGGGGCTGCATTTCATTACAGCTTTTGAAAACAGGTAGCTCTGCTAAATGTTCCCTACAGTCTGTGACAAGGCTTCCTACTGTGGGACTGAATTTGCCCCAGTTTGTCCAGAACACTCCTAGTTTGTTTTCCATTGTAAGTTCCAAATCCTGGGAACTCCAGAGTCTCAAACAAACGTTTCAGCCTATTGAGAGATGCAAAACCTGGAACAGGAATGGTCAGGTGAACACTTACAGCCTGGGACTCCACACCTACCCTGGAAATCAACAACATCACTGTGACTGGGCCATGCTCCTCTTCCATCCATTCCCCCCCCCCCCCCCGCCCTTTCTGATGGTCCTGCTAATGCCTGACAGACCTAGGACATGGAAACAATGAGTTATTTAAGAGCTGTCTTCCTGGCAGACTCCCCATTTGCCAACAAACCCTTAGTTCTGAAACTCCACAAAGGGCTTTTAAAAAATATATATTTTTTAATTTTTTTAATTGTTACATTTATTGGGGTGACACTGGTTAGTAAAAAATTACATAGGTTCCAAGTGTATAATTGTACAATATGTTGTCTATGCGTTGCATTGTGTGCTCACCACCCAGAATCAGTTCTCCTTCCATTACCATACACCCCTCCGTCAAAAGAACTTAAAAACCTGACTGTGTTATAAAATGTGGGCAAGTGGAAATGGGGAATGATAATTCTATGGTTGAAAACAAGATAGATAATTTCTCAATAGAATATTCTGCCACATTGACTTGTCAAATTTTCACCCTATCATACCATCAACCAGTTGGCTAGACACACAGGTAACAACCTGGACTTGTGATTGCCATTTGGTGTGGTCCTCATCTCAGTGACTGGACTGGTCTTAATTTCTCCTTATACAAAATGAGCTATTCTTCAAAGATGAGCTGAGCCCAACACATCCCTGAAGCCATATCTGATTATTCTATTTATCAAGGGTCTCTCCCTGTCTTGGAGCTGGTGAGAGAAGAAGATGTAGTGATTCCTGATCTGGAAAATGGAGCAAGTCTGGAGAGGAGGAGAAGATGTCAGGCAGAGTTGAACAAGTTAGTGCAATATTTATGTCTCTTTGGAAATGTTTTTGGTGAAAATGGAGTTAATTGACAGAAAAGCCAAACACTTCCTTTCCTTGGCACTTAGCACAGACTCAAATTGGAGGAAACTTCAGGTTAGTCATATGTTGTCATACCCATGGATGGCTGATCATTATTATTCTTGTGTGACACTAATGTTACCTAATTAATTCAATACTTGTCATTCTTTGGCTTTTCGATGTCTAAGTCCCTCTTCTTAATAGTACCTTAGTGACCATTTGGGAAGACTCCTATTGCGTAGTTATGGTCCAGTTGGTATCTGAGGGTATGTGAGACAGGCTTAGCAAATGAGTGCTTTCTCCAGGAACTTCAGTCTTGACAGAAGGACCTACACTTGGTTGGTTGCTTATTGTCTTTCACAATAGCAGTGGTCATGATGTGTGGACCAGATGTCCAGCTGCCCAGTCTGTGCTGTGACTGTGGCAGCCCAGCCCCCAGGACCTCCGTTGTCCCTTTGTGTTTCTCAAGCCTGGTCCTCCTTCTTCCCATTCATTCTGTGGCACCATATATTCCAAAATGTTCACTTTTTTTTTTTTCTTAAGATGTCCAGGTTTGTTTTTTCATATATATATATATATATATATATATATATATATATATATATATATATGAATTTTGGCTGATAATAATAATAATGTCAACATAAGAAATGTTCAAACCTGTAGAGAATTTCTATAAGAGTTTGAGACAAATTGACAAAATATGCCAAAGAGAAAGATCTCAAATGCTCTAAAAAAATAACAGTTTTGCAGCTTCTTTGAGGCACTTGAAAATAAGGAGAAAATGTAAGGAAGATAACATGGAGGTGGGAGAAAGCAAAGCTGGGATTGGATTACAGGACAGTTAACAAGACAATATGCTCTCATGAGTGTCATTACAATTTATTTCAAAGGTGTGTTAACCTACATGCACAGAAGCAAAGGACAAGGCTTTTGCTAAAGGCAAAGATAAATGTTTAACTAAAAATTTATATGCCTGGGGCATGATTACCCACCATGACCTGCCCAGTTATAATTTTGTGTTCACATCATATTATGAAGTTGCTTTCCATAGAACCCCTGCTTTCCCCCCAATAACTACTATTATTTTTTATAAAAACAACATTTAATATGCCAAGCAATGTTCTAGTATTTACATATATTAACTCCCTTGTCCTCATGACAGCCGTTGAGGTAAGCCTTGTTGCCCTGGTTTCCAGATGAGGATAATTGAAGTGCAGAAAATTTGCTTAAATTCACATAGCTGATAAATTGCAGAGCCAGGATTTGAATCAACAGTGTCTCTTAACTAAACTATTTAGAAATTTGTATCAGGAAGTGGAAATTTAGGTAACAGACCTTCAAGAAAATATGGGGAATTGGAGATTGGTTTTCAGTCTGAGATAACGTGGAAGAATTTGTATGTCCTATTATTTTTCTGTAATAGTAATCTAATAACTCATGGCTTACAGTGATAAAATAGTGAATGAAATTATTATCTATGATTGAGGATCTATTGAGGAGAGGTTTTGGCAGGCCATGTTAACATCACCATAAAAAAAGCATGAAAAATATGAAAAAAATTGATGGGTGGCTGCCTCTGATAAGACTGAATGGCTTAAAGCCTGAGAGTGATAAAACTCAAGCTCCAATTCTCAGTTAAAGCCGTGGAACAAAATTCAAGGATGTTGTATAATTGTGATGAAATGATTTATCATCTTGCAGCTACAAGGCTGTAATAGCTAAAACTCAGAAGCGGATTTTGATCCTAAAGGGTGCCAAATTATATAAATTGAATAGATTTTTTACTATGTATGTCACTTTTTTGGAAATATAGTCATTGATCAGAAAAGAGTAGGCCCCGGGCATTGGTATGGGATCTATGAGAGGACTCGTGTCTCAGTGACCCAAATCCCCACCCTGTATGTTTCTCTGCTCTGACTACATTGTTCCCCTGCTTCAAGAATCTTCTTTGGCCTGAGAAAAAAAGTCTTCTTGAAAGAAGATGCCTATTCTCTAAATTTTCCACCTGCTTTACACTTTGATTTGCTCAGAGAAATTACTGGAGTTAAATCTCAACATGACTTGAGCACAAATTACAAAGTTACTCCTTGGAAGAAAGGTCTCCACATGGTAAGAATTCCAGGGCTTTGCTGATTTTAAGGGAAAATAACTGTGGTGTATGTAAGGGGAAGACTGATGGTGCTGGACCTCGGGAGGAAAATGATCGTATAGCTGGCCAAAGTTTTAAATATGGATGTGCTTACGAGATATTTTGCTCTCAGAGAAAGCCTGAGTAGATGTACATAGTTCCAATAATTTATTTGGTTAATTAACCCAAACCTGGTTTTAACCCTAGTCCACAAAATATTGGGCAAAATAAAAACATTTCTTGGCATAGAATAAAGGAACGTGTTATTTCATACATGGGAAATATGGAGTAATCCCTCATGAGTATCTTGTCCAACTATATCCTAAACTGTTTTACAATCAACTTGTTTCAACAAAGTTTTCAGATATACATTGGTGAAAAGACAAACAAACAAACAAACAAATGACCCCACTATTTCTGGAATGAGCTTTGTTTTCAAAACTAGGGATTCTGGTAGGAGAACACACAGGAAATATGGGCTACCTGATTTTACAGTTTACTGGAGGAAGGTGGTAGAGGCCAGATAGCTGCACTTAACAAAGTGGACAGTATTTCCGGAGTTATCCATGGGATCAGCATGATAATAGAAGTGGTCTGAACCAAAGAGATTTTTGATAGAGATTATTGATAATTAGGGTCTGCAGACGAAAGGATAATTGCTCCTAATAATCTGCAATTTTCTTTAAAGATTTATTTTTATTGTTATTTGACAGAAAGAGAGACAGAGAGAAAGGGGAGGGCCCAGAGCAGTTTCCATAGTTGGCAGCATTAGCTTTCCATATAGTTTCACTCCACAGGTGGGTGCGGGGCTGCGCAGGGCAGGAACTGGGCTGGGAGCCTCCCACATAGGCCCCGGCAAGAACTGAACTGGGGGCCGGAATTCAATCCTCGGGCCCCAAGGCTGCAAAGCAATTGCTCAACCCTCTGAGCCATCCCAGCTTCCCCAATAATCTGCAATTTTGTTACTTCTCATTCCTGCATGCTGGGTTTAGCTGGTTCAATCGACTTTGCCTCAAGGTAGGAAATGCTTCCAACTTGGCTATAACAAAGATGTTAGTAAATTGGATGCCATGGTGTCGTTTGGACATTTCAGTCCCATCGGGCCCTAGGACTATCAGGATAAAAAGAGACTGCTAAATTGTGGAATTTAAAAGAAGTCTTGGCTATCAAAAAAAAAAAAGCGTTTTGATTTCAATGGTGGTGGAGGAGCATGACTCAAATCCAGGTGATCCCTGGGAGCCATCTTATTCCACCATGCACCTCATTAATACAACCGCGTGCCCACTGTATCTCCCGGGCTCAGCTCCTCCATTCCTAAGGTGTCAGTAACTCAGCATTTATTTTATTTTATTTTATTTTATTTGTTGGCCATTTGTATGTCTTCTTGGGATAAGTGTCTATTAAGGTCCTTTGCCCAATATTAAATTTGATTTGTTGTTGTTGTTGAGTTATACAAGGTCTTTATATATGTTGTATATTAGCCCCTTATCAACAGTATAACTTGCAAATATCGTTCCCATTCAGTTGGTTGCCTCTTTGTTTTGTTGATGGTTTCTTTTACTGTGCAGAAACTTTTTAGTTTGATATAGTCTCATTTATTCCTTTTTGCTTTTACTTCTCTTGCTTTTGAGGTCAAATTCATAAATTCCTCCCTAAACCCAAGCTCCATAAGTTTCTCCTATGCAATTTCTTATTTCAGGTCTTATGTTTGGGTCTTTGATCCATTTTGAATTAATTTTGATATATGGTAACAGATTACAGTCTAGATTCATTCTTTTGCATGTGGCTTTCCAATTTTCCCAGCACCACTTATTGAAGACATACAAAGGAAACAAATACATACATTTCTCCATTGTATGCTTTTGTCTCTTTTGTCAAAAATTGTTTGCCTATCTATATGTGGATTTATTTCTGGGTTTTCAGTTCTATTCCATTGGTCTGTGTGTCTGTTTTTCTGCCAATATCATGCTGTTTTGATTATCGATGCTTTGTAGTATAAACTGAAATCAGGGAGTGTGATGCTTCCAGTTTTGTTCTTTTTTCATAGGATTGTTTTTGCTATTCAGGGTCTTTTGTGATTTCATACAAATCTGGTGATTAAAAAAAAAAATCTATTTCTTGAAACAATGTCATTGGAATTTTGATGGAAATTATGTTAAATCTGTATATTGCTTTGGGTAATATGGTCATTTTAACTATGTTGATTCTTCTAATCCATGATCACGAAATATCTTTCTATTTCTTTGTATTTTCTTCCATTTCTTAAAGTGTCTTATAGTTTTCAGTGTATAGGCCCTTCACATCATTTGTTAAGTTTCTTCCTATGTATTTTATCCTCTTTTTTTTGTGATTGCAAAAGGTATTGTGTTTTTCATTACTTTTTCTGAAGTTTTGTTGTTAGTATATAGGAGTGCCGCGGATTCTTATACATTGATTTTGTATCCTGAAACTCTACGGTATTCATTTACGGTTTATAATAGTTTTGTGGTGGAATCTTTAGGATTTTCTATGTAGGGGATCATGTCACCTGATAAAAGAGACAGTTTAGGTTCTTCACTCCTAGTCTGAATATATTTTATTTTTTTCTCTTGCCTGATTGTTCTGCCCAGGACTTCCAGTACTATGTTAAATAATAGCGGTGAAAGGGGAGACGTCCCTGTTTTGTTCCTGATATTAGAGGAAAAGCTTTCAGTTTTTTCCCATTCAGTATGATATTAGCAGAAGGTTTATCGTATATGGCCTTTATTATGTTGAGGTAATTTCCTTCTATACACATTTTATTAAGTGTTTCAATCATAAATGGATGTTGTATCTTGTCTGAAATAAGATACTTCACTATTACCAGAGCTAGAAGACTTCATGGCAAACAGATTTTACTAGTGTGAAAAATAAGAATTAAGAAAGAGGGTGAGAACCAGTAGTTAGGATACCATGACTTCAGAATTTGTGATAAGTCAGACAGAGCTTTAGCCACAATTTCTTTAAGGAAATGAATATTACAAATAAGATCACAAAAATAGTCCCTAAATACCTAGAGGGGAGAATTATATATACTTCTGGTCAATTTTATATTTTTCTTCATTTTAAAACATTGAATTGTTTGTAATAGATACTTCTGAACATGTAAGTACCATGCTGATAGTTGCTGAGTAAATAGATAATGAGAACAGCTAACATTGCCTGAGCACTTATTATGTGCCAGGCACTATTATAAAAGCCTTGGAATATTACCTTTTTTAAATATTTACAAAAGAAAAATTTACCTCGCTCATAGTAGCCTCAGGGATTTGAACCCAGGGACTCTTCTGTAGAGTCTAATTAGTCATTTCACTAGTAGGGGATACTCCTTGGGATGAGGACTTGAGGACTGAGGATGCCATGTACAAGGAGGAATTGTGCACTCTAATGTCTACTTAGCCCAGACTGGAATGGGCCAGTTATATCCATCCTTGTTGCTTCTGGAGACGCAAGCTCTTTCCTGAGGAGGGTCTGGGTAAAAACATCTTCATAGAATCCATCCATCCCGAAGATAGAGGGGAAACTCATTTTTTTTTCCCTGCAATGACTTGTGGAGTTTACTAAAATATGTAGACAGGACAGAGTAACTTTAAATTCTGTGCAAGAACTAATGGATCAATTTCTGATGGAATTCTTTTATGAGCAAACTAAAGGATCAATTTGTGTTCTCTGTGGTGGGAAGAGGAGACTGAAACTCTGGTTTAATCTAAAAAGTTAGGCAGCCAGATTTCTGCTGCCTCCTCTTTGGTCTACTAGCATGGACAATTTCTCACATGTGCCATCCAGTTCACGCTTAACCGCTTCAGTGGCAGCTGCAGGCAGCTTCTCTAATTATCTCCTGCTGAACACAACCAATTGACCATGGACAATTCTTAGTTAGGCAGAACTTGTGCCTCTAATGAGAAGGCACAGCTAAATGCTGCTTTGATTATCCAGTTGAAGCATCTTTATTATACCCTAAATAGCCATCTAATTTAGTTGTGATGGAAGTGGGAAAAAATGAATAGAAAGAATATCTGGAAAATAATTTCAACATACTGATGCATGAATTTGTTCATGAAATGAAGTCTTAAGTAGAAACAGATATACCAATATATTAACAGAGGTCACTTGGTGGTGGTTAGTCTATGAATTTTTTTATTTGTGCTTTCCTATACTTCCTGTATTCTAAATAAAAATATACAAATTACTTTTGGATTCAGGTTATTAAAAAATGAAGGATATGGTAGCCTGGTCCTCAGGATCCTACTGTCAAGCATTGAGTTGAGGCTCAGAGCCCTGCTGCTTCAGAAAGTCATAAACCATCTCTAATGACTAAGACCTTTAAAAAATTCAAACAGACCTAGAAAAATTCCTTTGAAACCTAATTAGTTTCTCATAAATATCAAGGACAGGATGTATAATTTTCCATTAAAATCCAACATAGGGTAGACATCTAATAAGTGTCTGATGAATAAATGAATGAAAGAAAGAAAGAATGAATGAATAACATATTCTGTTGGGAGTTTTCCAATTGCCAATTTCTGGAAACTGAATGTAAATGTGGCATTAGTGACTTCAGTACCTGGATGTGTAAGGGTCAGCTGCACTCAGGTATATTTCAATTTTGCTTAACTGCACATGAGTTGGTTTCAGTCTCTCTCTGGCACTTTCACAGGTCTGTTGCATTAATGTGAGCTTACACAGTTCTGAGGTTACAGTCTTAGAGCTTTTAATTCAAAATAAAAGAAGTATGCTTCACTTCTACTCTTGGAATTCCAGGTAAGTCTCTAACTGGACCATCATGAGTCATAGCCCACTCTTGTTGCCAGCGTGGGTGGACACTGTGACTAACAGCCTCATCACACCCCACAGAGCTGGGAAGAATTCCTTAGAAGAGAGTGGGAGTTGTAGATACCAGGAGATGCAAGGATGGAGAGTGATGGGGCAGACAAAGCCAACACAGTCTCTAGCGAGAAGCATTATTAATAATGGAAGTGACAACATTGATATTAACTGCAATTTATTATCTGTATTATCTGAGCCCTTTACCCCATTTATTTCAAAGCCATTCCATAACTCTGCAGGTTTAGAGATTAGAACCATGAGTAACTGAACCAAGAGCAAAGTAAATGACAGACAATGAAGTGGCTAACACTTAATGGAGTCCAATGAAAAGTGTACGAAGGCATTGAGATGCTTTAAACTCAGACATGCCACTGACAACATGCTTGGCTTTTCTTTTCTTTTCAAAAAAAGGAAAGAAAATCATCTGAACAAAGCTTACTTAGGGCTATGTTGTTGACATACATTGTAATTTATAAATTTATGCCTTTATTGTGACTCTTACAACTAAATAGTCTAGCTTTTTCATGTGAATTCATTCTTTTCAAGTTAATCTGATTTATTAATCATAACTAAACCACTTAGTTTTATGGTTTTAAAGAATATAAGTAAACTAATTTTTCTTCAAGCAAATCCAGAAATCAAGAAAAATTATTTAACCAGGCATATGTCCTCATTTAGGGCTTGGGAAACATTGACAATATATGACTTAGATTTTAAAAATACATATTTGTATAAGGCCACTCATAGAGAGAGATTGTGTATGCAGTGGTTCAGAGCATGAGGTCTGGGGCCAGAGCTGGTTTGGAATCCAGATTCTCGATTCTGTCTTATTAGCTGTGCCCACCTAGAGAAATTACCTAACTCTTCAGTGCCTTGCTGTCCTGATATGTGGGATGGAGGTAGGAATAGGTTCTATTTTAAAGTGTTGCTGTGGGGATTACCAAAGTGTTGAGGTCTCCAGTTGAGACTGATGTTCAGTGAGAAGAAAAGATAGATACTTTATGGCAAGGACTTTGCAAGTGCCAGAAGTTAGAGAAAGAAAGAGGGCTGAGTCTTCAGGCCAGAGTATTTACTACATCAGAGAAATGAGGTGGCAGTTGGATAACTAATTCTGTTAAATCAAAAATCCCAAAGTAAAATAAAATCAAATAAAAGACACCCATAAACCTACATCAAATTACCAAGATGGCAGACTAAATTTAAACATTGCATATTTCAAGCAATCATGTGAGAATATTAATGTCTGAATAAAGAAAACATTTTCTAATTGCATCTGTGCTTGCTTTTCAGTTACTAATTAAGAATAAAGGTCAGTACTTCAATTTTGCTGAAAGTCCTCTGAGATCAGAGATTCAGAAGAGGAAAGAGTAGAACTAATGAACCAATATACATTTCTTCCTGTATGCTGGCCATGTTTTCAGGTTGTCAATTTTGAATTATGTAGAGCATGTGCCAACAGTTAACTATATCAAGATATGTCTAGAAACTAGAGAAAGTAGTGATAAAGTTGAAAACAGTCCTATTACAGAATGAGTATCTTATTTAGATATCAAGCTTATTCAGTCACTGAGCTTAGGCTTAATGGGTTGGTTTCCTTATGATCCCAAAACTTTGAGGTGGAAATATGATCATCCTAAATTTACTCCCTACTTTTATCACCCTATGAAATCATGGAAAAAGACTTTTGAGAAAAGAATTAGCTACTGATATGCAAAGGACCATTCATGATCATAAAAGCCAGGAAAAAAAATTATTTTGCATTTTTAAAAAGAAAAAAGTCTGAAACGTCTTTTGCTTTGAAAATTTTCCCCTTGAGATTAATATCCATGCTTTATAAATATTCCCTCAGGGCTCTTTTGATATTTGGCCTGTGTGAAGATTCTAAGATGCAACTTGGAATTTTTTAATCTCTTCTGTGATTGAAAAGGCTTAATTGTTCTCAAAGCATTTACAAAATACATCTTTGAATTTTTCACACTTTTCATTTCTTTAACTAGGCCTGGGCCCCACCTCTCACCCACTTCTAAGAAACAATTTATTCAACAACCCACGTGCTCATGGCACTGAACTGGGGGTGTGGATGGAGGTAAACTGAAGAAAAGGAAATTTTCTGTTTGTGGAGTTTACACTCTAAGATCACAAAAGCTTAGTTATTAAAAAAAATAAATAAACTAGACCACTTAAAATATTAGTCAGAGGAATTTTGAAATACTTTTGGGAGAGGTCAGTATAAGAGCATTTATCTTAGAGTTTTATGTAAATATTCCAATAGTAAAATTTTAAATGAAAACGTTATAAATATCAATGTTGGACCACATTTGAATTTTTATAAGCTTATAACTGAATTTTCCCCTGTACTATTTCTCCCAAACATTAAAAATCATGACTTAAGTTTTGGATGGGTAAAAACTATATTCTGACTAGTGTTCAGCCCTGAATTCCACCACATGCTCTCATATGAATAATACCACTTCACCCCAAATTGAAGCATGGGAAATTTGCAATTCCCTCAAGAGATTGTAAATGAGCCCAGTTGTCAAGCTGCCAAAGTAAATTAACAAGAGTTAAATTTTGCCATAATATGTATCAGAAATTCAAATGACTAGTAATTAAAGCAGCCCTTGCTCTCTGGTGACACAAGCAGCATTACAAAACAGTCCTAATATGTCACCTCTCTGCTTCTGCCTCTTTTATTGTATGTAGTTGGGCACCAAGTGGTTTATTTTGTAGAGTGTCTTACAGTCTATAAAATTCTAAGTATAAAATAGAAATAAAACAC
>PVKE010029886.1:0-19959 GCA_004027555.1 Craseonycteris thonglongyai | reverse complement strand
TTCCTTAAACAATTTTCTCTTTGAGTACTCAGAAAATGTCATCTTATTTAGCATAAAAGTAATCATCTGAGTTCTGGAAGTTGAGTTAAACTTCTCAAGTTATAAGCTTAGTTGCATATAATAAAATCTCTGCATTAAAGAAAGCACACCATTAAAAACTGGTCCCACAGAAAATAAATAATCAGAAAACACACAATGGAAAGGTAATCCATCATAATCAGATTATCAAGCAGAAAAAAAGTAAAACAAATATTGATTTCATGATACTTGCTGAAACTATACATTTTGTTACAGATCAAAAAATTCTTCTTCCAACTTTGTCAGAATAGACTACATTTTCCTTTATAAGCACATAAGAATCAATGTAGAGAGAGCTAGAAATCTGTTGACTGAAATTCTTGAGGGTAATATTGGTATTCAGTAGGTTAGGCTTCACAACAATGACTTGACAAAGCCTTGGCACTAAAAGTACTTATATCTTCTGTCAATCACTCACTCCTTGACCTGTCAAGTGTACATCCTTTCAGGGACAAATTCAATCAACATTAGCACTCAAAATACCATACCACAGTGTCACTGCTTCAGAAGTGAAAGGAAAAATAAAATGTGTTAGATAGCATGGAAAGGCAGAACGGCATTCCTCTTTACAGAAAACCAGATTCAAATGGAGAGTGGAATAAAATCATTGCGCAGGTTGGAGGGCTGAAATCAGCCAGTTTATATAGACATTTTCTGGAAAAAATATTCTCTTACCATACATCCTACAAGAGAAAATTTGAACAACATATAAAGGCTGAGAAGGGTCCATCCTGTAATGAACCTTGGATCTTTGGACCTGTATTACATGCCAGATTATTAGAACCTGGAAGGTAAAATTAATTTAGGGAGGGAGATATTATTAGATGTTGTTCTAAGACATGAAAAAAATCTGAAAAGATCATTATGTGTTACTTCATTATTCTCTCATTCATACTTCTCTTTCTCTTTTTCTTTTTAACCTTGTCCCCCGTTTCATTCCTTTTTATTTATTTATTTTTTTAATTGTTAAATTTATTGTGGTGACTTTGGTTAGTAAAAACTACATAGGTTCCATGTGTACAATTCTACAGTACATAGTCTATGTGTTGCACTATACGTTCACAACTCACATTCAGTTCTCTTTCCATCACTACATATTTGAGTCCCCCTCTCTCATTCTCCACCCCCCCCTTTCTTTTTTCTCATTCTCTTAGGAAAGCAGAGTTAAAGAACATGGGGTCTGGAGTCAAATAGCCCTGTGTTCAAATTATTATTGACTAGTTATATGATAACTCTGGGTAAGTTATTTAACTTTTCTAAATCTCATCTTGAACATGTATAAAATATATACAGTAATCTATACTTTACAGAGTTGCTGTAAAGACTGAATGACATTATCTCTATATAAAACACTTATCTATGATTGGCCCAAGGAAGTATTCACTATACACCCATGTCCCTCCTCTCCTGATTCGGTTGCTTCTGACTTGGCCACAGCTCTCCTGTGCTTTCTTGGTCTGAATGAGAGAACTCAAGGAAATGTTGTTGCTGTCTTCAGAACACTACAGGAGAGACAACCAAAGATACTGGGAAACCACTTAGGCTGTGAGAACATTTAGTATATAAACCATGACCTACAACTCATCAATTTGCTAGTCTAGTTTTGAGTGACAGAATCCTATTGGTGTTTGTCAGCCTCAACAAAGGATTACCCAAATTTGTAGCCTACTCAAAATACATTAAAAAATATGCTTTGAAGGCATTACACAAGCTTAGACCCCGGCAGAATTTATACAAAGTGGCAGATGAAGAGCGAAATTATGAAAAGCGTTTCTTATACTCTGGCCACAGGCAGTTTTCATTACTATGACCTGATGAGCCATAAAAACTGCAGAAAATGGACACATTCTAGGAAAAAAAACACCCTAAGTTTTAAAAATATAAAGGCAAATGTAAACAATGTTTTGGGCTAGCGCTTACTTTAAATTCTTTCAGTAAAATATTTTTGATCATATTTTCAATGACCAAATAGGTAAGCCCTTATTTGAAGCTGGGTTGTTGTTATTCTTATATATTGTTTGCTGACTCCATTCACTTTAAAGGCTTCCCATGCCTGGAGAACTGAAAACAACAGTGGCCTTGTGTGGATGCTCCACACATTCAGGAGGAGGTAAGATTTATGAAGTCCAGGAAGAACATGCTTCTCTGCTGAAGGAGGCAGATTCCTATTTTAGCAAAGTTCAACAGATAATTGGGTATACAGAACACATATATATTTTTTTCAGTTGGTATCTTCGTCTTTTTACACCTTTATTATACGTGTTATTAAACTTTAGGGCCAAGAACTGCCCAAAGCCACAAAACATTCATTCCCCTGAGACTAAAAGAGAAAATAAAACTTTTTATTTTCATCTAAAACAGTGATTTAAGTACTCAAGTTTCATACTAAACTAATCTACCTAAACATGTAGATTAGAAGCTCCTTAACAGCAATAGCATCAGAAGAGAAAGTTCTCATCACTCTGGACAGTTCTCACTACTAATTAGAAAGAAAAAAGGAAAGCTGTGAATTACAATGAACTAAAACTAAATAAGTGTCCATGTTGGATTAAAGGATTTGAGCTGTCAGTTCTATGTATAATGACTGTGAAAATCAACCATTTAATTAAATGGCACATGGTATAATCACTTCGTTCTGCATTAAACTGCTTAAGTTATCAGAGTGCCTTTAGTTTAGCAATTGTTTACTATTATACCACCCCGTGACTTCTCTTAGACACTATTTAACCTCCATTATTCCAAATTTGAAATCTGGGGTTTATATAGTAATTTAGTTTTTAGTTGATGTATTTTATCAGTACATTAGTGAATACAGAAAAAAGGAAAACTGCTTTTAATCACATAGGGAGTAAATCCTAGATGTAGTGGGTGAAAAAATTGTAACCCAGTAAACATAAAAAGTCTACAAAAATCTTTTAGAAAGTAGTACTTGTTTATATGCTATTTTAATAATTTAGACTTTGATTTTCTGATATGCCTATACTTATAAAATGTCCCAAACCAGGCCTCTTTTTGAAAAACTAGGAAATTTTACTGGTCAACAAGAGCACTGAGGTCCCTGCAAACACATGAAAGTAGAATAGGTCAGAGTGCCCATAAGCCTGAAAGATGTCATGTGACTCATGAAGTTACTGTGGGTTGGTTTATGAAAAGAAGAAAGCACAAAAATAAGAAAGTTAAGAAGGCCCTGCAGCAATCAGAAAAAACAAACAAACATACAAAACATCAGGAGGATATAAGGAACGTAAATCTAGACTAGAGACTACATCACTCAGATTTCAGGAAGTTGAAGATGTATACTCACAGCTACTGCAATCCTCCCAAGGACATGCTCTGGAATTTTTCTATATACATCCAAAGATCCCCCTGTAGAAACACAAATTACTACAAATGAAACTCCCAGAACAGTGCACTGGGTCCCTCCTCTATGCATTCATTGTGAGAAAACTTTCTTCTCACCTTAATCATGCATTAAATGTCTAGGGTAAAATTTGGTTTTAGTTCAATTTTATTTATGACATAATCATACTTCCAGATGAAGCATAACTAGATAACTTCCATTTTATTCCCCAGTCTATAATCACATACACAGAAACACTGAAGAAAACTAGGCAGGCTAAGGATCTGTATTTTATGTAAACTTAAATACATACACAAAACCAAAGATCAATAGGAAAATTATCTTCCATAACAGTTTTCTCAAATGTAAGCCAGAACCCTATCTTAGGATTTTCATATTAACCAAACAAAAGCTGATGAATATAAGGTCCAAAATACACATAAAAACTAATAAAGTAAAATAGTAATGTTAACACCTATCTAAATGAATGTTACTTTTCACATTAGGTATTAAGATAAGCAATCAAAGATACTATGTTCAAAATGGTTTCTTTCTATGAAAATCTCTTTGATAACACTTTGAAAACCATTTATGGGATAAAAAGGAAAAAACAATCTCCTATGTCATAACACTTCACACTAAAATGCTATTCACTGACACTATTCACCTTTACCTGTTCAACTTTTAGCAGTTTCCATAAACCAAATCCACTATGAACATTAATATAGGCAGGGCGATATTGTTTGCTTGTTTGCTTTTAATTTTCATCAACCTAAAGTTAGCACAACTAGCAGATAGTAGATATTCAATAAGTATTTGTCAGATGAATAAATAAGTGAATTAAAATCAGCATAAATTTCACTGAATAGGTATAGTTGCTCTGAAAGCAGTTTCAAAAGAGGGGACAGCAAGCCATCTGCAGCACCAATAACATCACTGAAATAACTGTGCAACTTTCCTAGGTAACTATTTTGAAGGAACCAACATTTATTTGGAAGTATAAATTAAAATTTTAATCTTACACAAGTGGTAAAAGAATTTTAGGGAGATTGAGTGTCAACTGTAATTGAAAAGTGAAAAAAAATTAAAAAATAAAGGAAAGGAAAGAAGAAAACAACAAACACTTAAGCAATCACTTTAAACAGAAAAGAATTTCATGAAGATACGCAAAGAACCACTATTGTAACCCATATTAATGATATGATTATATGAAAAGTGTTTTAACAATCTGTAATAACCTTTCTTTGAGTCAAACTGAGGTAGGTTTACATCTCTCAGTTCTACAATGAAGTTATTCAGAATATTTGAGAAATAATTTCTGTTCCTATTAAAAGCTAAAGATTCTTATTTAACCACCTTACTACTAGATGATTTATAAGTATACCTCATAATGGATTAACATGAAGCATGTGAGTTTTTTGAAATTTAGTTGTCTATTTTGCAAAAATAAATTTTTATGCCAAATTTCCATAAAGCAGAACATCAGAGAAAAATGTTAAATTTTTCCTGTAAAATCTATCTCTACCTCTATCTCTATCATCTATCTATCTCTATCATCTATATCTACCTACTGGTTTTATACTTATCCTGTTTAAAGCAAGTAAATGATCACTTGTTTAGATAACTTTGCCTTGTAGTTTCCAAATTCTGATAAGAAGCTGTAAAACCATGGTGTGACTAAAACTTATGTTTTGGCTCTGGGTGCTACTGGGAAGATAATGAAAAAAAAAAATACACTTCTGCAATGAGATGAACCCATTATTGTATTTGACAGAGACAGAGAGAGACAGAGACAGAGAGAAGTGAACCATCTTTATTTACTAAAAATAGCATTTTTATTGTAGGTGCAATAAAAGTGGAAGTATGGTAGAAAAAAAAATTTTATGTTCTCATTGATCTTTCAGATGAATTGGCAGTTGCAAGGATGAACGATCTCAAGAAGATCAAGCTTCACATGGGGGTATTTGTAATGCTGATAAACTCAGTTCATTGTGTCAGTCCCTTATGAAGTGAACAGCTGGAATGGCTCCAAACTGGGAGCTGCAAATTCATTCATACAAATAAGAAGTCTTAAGAGGAGATTTATTTTAAAAAAGATTTTATTGTATTTGACAGAGACAGAGAGAGACAGAGACAGAGAGAAGGAGGAGGGCCCAGAGCAATCTCCATAGTTGTATGCCATCAGCTTTCAACATGGTTTTCTTCTACACAGGTGCTGGGTGGGGACTGGGCTGGGGGCCTCTTGCATGGGAGGTATGCCCCTCAAGCCAGGGGTCAAATGGCAGGGTGGGAACTGAACTGGGGGCCTCCTGCATAGGAAGCACATGCCAGTTCAGCATATGGGTCCACATGGGACAGGGCAGGGATTCGATCCTCGGTCCCTGGGGCTGCAAAGCGAGCACTTAACTCTCTAATTCATCCTGGCTTCCCCAAGATTTACTTTTTATATAGGATAAAATTCAGGGCTTAATTAGCTAAATGAATAACAGTAAACAAGCTAAACCAAAACGACAAAGATTATGTCACTACCATTATCAGTGGAACAAGCCAAAAAAGAATTCCATTTTGAGGTAGTTCACTAACTTTTTATAAATATCCACTTAATTTCAGTAATATCCCACTCTCCTTAACCATCCATTTGAGTAAATCTTTACATAGCTACCTTTGTGTCATCACAGATCCATCATGTCCTTGACATACACATTAGAGATTACTGTCAGAGGAAAAAAAGGGATGTGGCAGATCCACTCAGAATCAAACATTCCCATTAAGCCTGATGAGTTCTCTTTGTCCAGTGAAATAATTCTTATCATGCTAAAAATGGCTGAGTTTTCAGTTTAATTTTTACTCAGTTTATTATTTCTATCCAATAGGCCTATCCCCAAAAGGCAATTTTTAGACTCATCAAATCATCCATCAAGACATTAGTGGAGGGACCTTAAAGATCAGTGCAATAATGACTTTGACAGATGGGGGAAACTGAGTTCAAAAGAAGCAAGTGTTCTAGCCATGACCATGAATCAGATGAAGACAGAACTCAGAAAAGATCTGAGCCTTTGAACTCCCAGAACTGCAAAGGTCTAAAAGGTTTTTCTATGACATCATATAGCTTAAGAATCACTATGTGAATGTTTTATTTACAGCTTAAAAAGTCCCATTAAATCTGACAAACAGTGGCACATACTCAGAGAGAGAGAGAGAGAGAGAGAGAGTTTAATCTTAGTAAGATGTTGGTATTCTAGGCATTTAGAAACTCATTTATCTGTAGCACGGTTGATTTGAACTATTTGCTCATGATTCCAAGAGCACTGGTTTGTTCTTTATGACCTGTTACTTCCCTGTTTCCTGGCCTCAGATCACACCTAGCCAGTCATTCCACTGCATGCTACTATCCACCAGGAGAAAGAGTGCTAACAAATTAGCAAAATATCCATCTCAGCTGCCAAACCACAACATGTTTCTGTTGGTGAATTAAGGCTATTATCTTCATATAACTAGGCCAAAAGGAGTAAGGACTGCCCTGATCCTAATACAGGGTCTAAAATAGCAAGTACTGCTTTGCATGTGGGATAAACACAAATATGTAGAAAATGAAAAGAAGTAAGATTATTGTCATACCCATCCCAATATTTTCCTTAAAATGACCATGATTGTTATTAATATTAACAAAACTGAACTCTGGAGCCATAAACAAATTTCAGAAGAAGCTCTCTTAGCTTCTGCTAGGTGAAAAAGTAAAAAGCCCTTTCTTCGCAACATGGGCTTTTGGGAAAACAATTTATTCCCATGATGATGATCTAGATATATGTGCATATATTCTGAGATGCATTTGAGTGTTTCTTAGTGGATTTACTTTTGACATAATGTGAAGGCATGTCACATCACCTTCCTAGAAGATTCCACTTGCGATGCTATTTTGATTTGACCCAACTTGCAGCTTGCCTAGTAGCTGTTTTCTTTTTCTTTTTTATTTATTTTGTTGTTTGAGAGAAGGTGTGTGTGTGAGAGAGAGAGAGAGAGAAAGAGAGACAAGGGGGAGGGCCCAGAGCAGTCTCCATAGTTGTACATCGTTACTAGTGACATGGTTTCATTCCACACAGATGGATGTGAGGCCGTGTGGGGCAGGAATTGAACCAGAGGCCTCCCGCACGAGAAGCAAGAACCTTTGCTGCCGAGCCATCCCAGAAGTTGGTTACCAGTTGTACCACAGTTCGGCACATGGGTTTGCATGGGCTGGGGTCAGGAACCAAACCATGGAACTAGTGATTGCAAGGCAAGTGCTCAACCACTGAGCTATCTGGCGTCCTCAGAAAGCTGTTTTCTTAGGGTCATTTGTTGAAAACAATTAGAAGCAAGCGATTAACTTTGCAACGGACTAAGATGGTGGATAACAGTTTAGGTAAACAATAAGCTAACCAAAACCAGTGAAAGGAAAAGCTGGGGAAGGAAATGTTTACAGAAGCTTTGAAGAGCTACAACATACTATTGGGAATCTAGGACATTAGACTCTGGATAAGCAGGAAGTGAAGACTAAGGCAGAGTTATTAAGAGGCTTTGGTGGCCATACATTAAAGAAGTAAACATTACAGAATGGTTCAGAAAAGTTACTAAACAAACATATAACAACAACAAATACCACCACCAACAAACACTGGGGATGAGGGAAAATCTGATTTCCGAGTTAACACATTAAAAATGTCCAGTTTTTAACAACAAAAAATGAGATGTAAATAAACGAAAAGGTATGGTCCATACACAAAAATAAAAGCAGTCTATAGAAACTATCCCTAGAAAAGCTCAGATGTTGCATTTACTGGAAAAATAAAATCTTTAATTATCTATTTTCAGTACATCCAAATAACTAATAAAAACTAGGTGTAAGGAACTAAAATAAAATATGAGGGTAAGTCTCCCCAAATAGAGGATATCAATAAAAAAGATAGAAATTACACACACACACACACACACACACACACAGATAATAACTGAAATAAAAAATTCACCAGAGCATATTTGCGCACGTAGTAGAAAAAATCTGGAAATAAAAGATAGGTCAATTAAAACTATCCAGTGTGAGAAACAGAAGGTAGAGAATGAAGGAAAATGAACACATTCTCAGAGACCTTAAGACACCATCAAGCATACCAACATATGCATAAAAATGGGAAACCTGAAAAAGAGACAGAAAAAGGCAGAAAGAGTATTTGAAAAAATAGCCAACAGAAGGGAGGTGTGCAGGCCAATAGCCTTGCATAGACTACCAGGAAGGACCTGTTGTGGCTTCACTGGTGAATGCTACCAAATGTTTCAGGAAGAATTAACATCGATCCTTCATAAACTCTTCCAAAAAATAGAAAAGGAGGAAACACTATGCAATTCATTCTTTGAAAACAGTATTATCTTGATACCAAAACCAGACAATGACATTACAAGAAAAGAACATTACAAACCAATATCCCTTAACAATATGAATGTAAAAATTCTCAACAACCAGCAAATCAAATACTGCAACATATAAAGAAGACTATACATCAAGATTAAGAAAAATTATTCTAGAAATGCAAGATTGGTTCAACATGCAAAAATCAATTAATAAAATACACCATAATTATGGAATAAAGAACAAAAACACATGTTCATTTCAACAGGCAAATAAAAAGCATTTGACAAAATCTAAAACACTTTCATGATTAAAAATACTCAACAAAGTTGGAAGAGAAGCGGACTTCCACAAACTGATAAAGGACATCTACTAAAAACCCATGTCATACTTAACTGACCAAAGACTGAAAGTTTTCCCTCTAAGATAAGGAGCAAAAGAAGAAAGTTCTCACCACTTCTATTTGACACTGTACTGAAGGTTTAAGCCAGGTAATAAAGAAAAAAATAAAATAAATAAAAGGCATCCAGATTGGAAAGGAAGAAGTAAAACTAGCATTATTTACACGATCTTTTATATAGAAAACCCTAAGGAATACTCAAAAAGTTACTGGCTCTATGAATCCACTTGTTATAGTCAGTCTCTTTGAATAGTAATTGTCATACTACTCATTATGGCTGTAACACTTTTAATTCTTAGCATCTACTATAACTAATTTAGAGCACATTATACACAACTTATTATAGTATCAAGGAATCAATGCTGGCTCATTAAAAAGTCTTACAGGGCATGAACTAATTACTTCCGTAACATACTGAGACTTCCCAAAATGAACTAAGTATATTTCAAAATGTTGAATGTGAATGAGCTAGACACTGCAAAACTGCACATATAAAATTTAAAGACTGCTTTGATTTAAAATGGGTAAATAATAACAATGATAACATAATTTCACTGATAGCATATCAAGAAACCTGTATCTTGCCAAAATATTCAGATCAAGAGAGTTACCAAAATGGAACTGAATGAAAAATAAAGAAGGAAAGGGCTAGAGTCCAAGAAAAACCAAACACATCTTGGCTAAACAGCTGTGTTCTAAAACAATTTCTTATCTTTCAATTAAGAACCATTTTCTTTCTGAAAGACATAGGACATTGGGTTAATAGATTTCTTTAAAAGAAAATCTGTTTTGGCTATTGAAACATTAAAAGAACAGAACATCTGTTTTGCAATAAAGACAGATTGTATGGAAGAGTCAAATATCAAACCACCGATTAGACTAGCATTTAATTTGTTCTATTTAAATTTTCAATAAAAGTAAATAAACTTACATTCTTGAAATTATAGGTCAGCTATAAATATATTTAACACCAGGAACCCCTAACACTAAGATGTTTTAGACTATAAAGAAGGCAATTATTAGTATATTTTAATTATTTTTCATTCTATTGGATATCTATGTCAAAATCAGGTTGGATGGTAAAGCACTCTCCCACCAAAAACATTAAAAAATATATCATAAAAGGGAAACTCACCATCCATGAATTCTGTACATATTGAAATCCTGTTTTCTACAAAAAATGCACCATAAAACCCTATGATATATGATGAATCACACTGTAACAAAAATAAGACAGAAGTAGTTAAAAACCTGCAAGCCAAGAACATAGGCATGCTTTATATAAAAAAAATGACCAAGAAATAATTACCTTATAAAGAATTTCCAATTCAGACATAATTTGCTTCTGAAGTTCCAGTGTAATATCGAGTAGTATGACCTAAATATGGAAAGGAATTAACCTTCACACATTTATTCACCTTTAAATTAAACATAGTTCTGCTCACTATGAAATATAAGAACTGAAAATACGGCATGTCCTCTATTCATTCCCCTTTTCTCCTCCCCCAGTAACACAAACAGCATCCACATCTGTCTAACCCTTTGCATTGGGGGAAGTGGTATAGAAGTGATTGATGGGACCAAGGAAAAAGCCAGGTCTCAAAGGTCAGTATTAATGGCTTTAAAAGTCAGTTAAGTTATAACATCCTTAATTTATATATCCTATTTTGGTCACATTGGTTATTTTCTGCACAGGAAGATAGGAATGACCCTGAAACCATTAAAAAAGCACTGCCTTGTAATTCAGATGCTAGGCGAGAAGCAGAGGAGGGGGAGTAAAGATGGCATGTAAAGTAGGGCTTTTAGTGACAAGAGAAATAAGGAGTTCTTAAAAAATGTCACCTTTTTTTATATTCTCCCAGCTGCGTGTTTCTTTGCTAATAATGTTATAAAACGTTGGAGCCTGAAAGAACCTCAGAAATTATTAATCCCTTTCCTTTAGAGCAGCAAACCGAGGCTCTGAGGAGCCACTTATCCCAGTGATGCTAGGACCCTCGCCGCCTCCAAGGACTGTGAACTTCCCAGTAGGTACTGATGCTTTATGGCTTTCCTTAAACTATCAGCCACTGAGTCAGGCTCCTTAAGCAGAAACGTAAAATACTTTATAAACTTATTATACCTAGGATAAATTCTAGTTTATTTTAAACACTGATTTTTTAAGAAAGAAGACCATTAACTGTTCAATTTTACTTAGCACTTCAGGGAAGCCAAGTGACGGGAAACTACTTTTTACTTTAAAAAAGGACAATGATGAGAATTAAATAGTTGGAAGAGTTTGTGGCACACTTTCTGATTCTAAACATTTCTAGATAAAAACTTAACATTCAGCATTACCACAACAGTGCGGTTTATACAGGGACTGTCTGCAAAGTATCCAGCCATGCAATATGAAAAATAGACTCATTTATGGCTGGATTTTTTCCAGACAGCCCTTATATACCATCCAACATTGAACTACATTTTGTATTACAACTGCAGAATATATATATAATCACACTGTATGGAAGGGAAAAACACCTAAACTATGAATTGCAAAGTGCTGATAGAGCAAGGAAAAAAAAGGATAATTCTAAAACACATTTTATAGTAATGATATCCATTTGGGGGAGGAAAAAGTGAGGAGGAAAAAAAGGCATAGCCATTTTTTATCAAGAGTTTGCTTTAGGGTTATTTACAAGGCCCCCACTAAACTAGACTGTAAGTATAATATTAATATAAAACTGTCAAGAAACATTTAAACATTTCTCCCGATCAATAGTCATTTTGCCAACAACATTCACTTACGCTTTAGTTCCTATACAAAGCTTAGCAACAAAATAAATTCATCTAGTGTTTCAATTTCATGCCATAAAATATTAGAGCTATTCACACCTTTGTCAAATACAGGGACTCTTTCGCCCTAAAAAACTCTAATAAAAGGAATAAAATTATTTACCTTAAAGCAGTGGCTCTCAGCCCTGGCCTCATATTATAATTACCTTTATATAAAAGTATTTATATAAATATATGAGGTTACTTTAAACAAATCCTGATGCACGAGCCTTACCTTAAAATAAAAGAATCTGAAACTCTGAAGTTGGGCCTACCGCTTAGTATTTTTTAAAAACTTGTCAGGCGATTGCTAATCCACAGTAAGGTTGGGAACCACTTATTTGCTTCAAAAAATACATTTACTCAGTGTTTAGTATTACACTAAGCTATACTGCATTTCCTGGCCCTTAATCTAGAAATGACATGTTCCTACATGGCTAATGAAATCATGGGAATTAACCCCAAACTACTGGCTGTAAACATCGTTCTTTGGATCAAGAACCTTCATTGGGTTTCCATGGCCTCTAGCATAAAGTCAAAACTCTAGCATAATATTCAAGGAATTCTTCTACAGTCTAACTCCAACTTGCTATTCTAGCATCTCCCACTACCCGTTACTGCAAACCCAATCCTCCTGTGAAACCAGATGGTTTTTACTGAGCCACACTGTCCTGTGCTTTCCCCCACGTCGTCTTGGCTCCAGCTGTTCCCTCCACATGAGGTGTGCTTCCTTTCTCCATGCCACAGTCATTGTTCATAAAATGTATTCTAGTCTTTAGATGCAACTTGAATATTGCCACCACCTCTAGGAAGTCAGCCCCAAACCCTCCGCCAGTTTTTACCCCTAGCTTGGGCCCTTTAACTTTCTTCCACATTGCCTTTAGCATTCCTGCCTCATCTCCTAAAAACAGAAGTCTAAAGACTAGAGTGGCTGTGAACCCCTGAAAGGCAAAGGTTGAGCCTTGTGCATCTTTCTACAGCCTCCCCTGCACCGGACACCCAGAACCCAGTATAGGGTCTCACTCACAAGAGTGTCCACAGGGGATGTGGGATTTCATTAAAGTGCTCCTTATAACCATAATAAATTTATAATCCTCTAAATAAGAAGCTGCTTCTAGACAGGAAGGAAGGACATGGACTGCTTTATTTCTACAACTGAATTTGAACCCAAAGACATAAACACCACACTGGCCCAAAAGGTAAGCAAGTAATACTGTATGTGTGGAGCTAATCCATTGCACTCTAATAGGCACTGATCATTCCTGATATTTGCTATAGTTCAGAACAGTGGAGATTCCATAGGGTAGAAAAGTAAATAATGTAATTTCTGGGAACCTGAGAGGGTAAGTAAAATCCACCTTAAAATAACTCTACTGAAATGTTCTTCTATTTTCTAGGAGACTTGGCACTCTAGGTGTAAAGTTAATTCTCCTTCCCTTGGGCCTTCCTGTGAGTGAGCTTTAAAACTGCTAAAAATAAGTCCAATTCCTTATTTGAAGGTAACAGAAAAAAGTATGGCAAATACAATTTTCTTTTTGAAGTACAAAAAATAGTATGTTCTCACAGAGTCATTGTCATTATTTTATTATTATTCACAATTTTCTTTCCCCTTAGAAAGAGCGACATTTTTCAAACTGGAGAGAATCTGAACATGAAGCACTTCATAGAGAAAGGGTTAAGTGAGAAACTGAAATACCTGAGTGCATTTCCGCTGCTCTCCGCTACACCTCCAGGACAAATAAGGATGAGTTGTCAAGTTAAATATAAGCAGTCAAGTGACTGAATTATAATTTACCCTGTGCTCAGTTTAAATTAGTGTGAGGCTATTAAAATATACAGTATAAATACGGCAATTCATCACAACCTGTCATGGATGACTTCATTTATTTGCTAGAGTGGCACACTCTCCACTAAAGGGAAGGACAGCAAAATCACAGGTCAAATTAAGCCGCTATTCTGCTTTAATTCACTTATTTAATCTGTGGCAACATAATTGTCTTTTATAGTATGTACAACTCAGAAAGGAAATTTGGGAGGATTACAGTCAGTATACAAATGATTAATCAAACGGTCCATTTAAATGCTAGTTTAAAAGCAGCAGAAACTCCAAACAGTCAAAGAACGGTAATCAGCACATGCTATGTACAATGCCAAGAAACTTCCTGTTAGACGGGTTTTTCCCAATTAGAAAATAAATAATAGTGGGAAATCTATTAAGCTGTACTCTTTGAAAGGTTTTATAGACTGTGTTAATGATATAAAAAAGTTCTGTTTGCAAGATGGCTAACAGTATTTTCATTTGTTTTCTGCTCTACTTGCTTACAATTGTCTTGCTCACCTGCATCACTTCCCACCAAAAAAATGAGTTAGAAACACATTTCAGGAGTTACATAAAGTCATTACTAAATAGTTATTTTAAAAATATGATTATTATCATTTCCAAAATGCTTTCTTGGAAGCAGAAAATGTTTTAAATTCATTAGTGTGAGGTAAAAATTCAAGGTACTTCTAGTCTTCCTAAAATTCAACTTGCTTTGAAAAATATCTGAAGTGCTATTTTCCCACCTTTGAAGTCTAAATAAAAAGAGAAACGTTACAATATTTTTGTCTAAAATAAGAACATTTAAAAGTGTAAGATTTAATTATATTGAGTAGGAATAAAAAAGAAACAGACTTTCAAGGACTCGCATCAAACTGCTCCCACAGACATTCAAAGTGTGGGTCCAACTGGCCACTTGACTTGGAAAATTAAATTTTCCTCATCACTCTATGGAGGCAGCAGAGCCCTGCAGGTGACTCTGTTTAGACAAGGACTGTGATTTGCTGCTCTTTGCAATCCCTCTGTGACACCAGGCAGTCCCATTTCACAGCTGAGGTCACGGAGAGGTTCAAGTGACATGCTTGAAGTCACACAAAAGTCAGGAGAGGGTCAGAAAAAGATCAAATGTGCTTCTAACTCTTAACCTTTCATTTCACCCTTTAATATAAAAAAAGCTAAGAAATACTCTGTCTGAGAGCAATGGTCCATACAAAGAACACTATGGGATATTTTGTACTGAATGAGCTAAACCTGCTTTCAAGATGTTACCTCAAAAGATGAATAAGAACACTTAATAATTCAGTCAGTCATTCAACAAATTAGGTGCTGAACATCTATATACAGTGTTCTGTACTAGGTACTCCGTGAGTAAAATAAGAAAATACCTGTTTCCCACTGACAAAGAGATTTCAATATAAGAAGAGAAATGTACAGGTATATTAACAGCAAACTACAAGGCAGTATGTGATAACACCCATAAGAGACACATACAGAGAATTATAGAGGTAAAAAAAGTGACAATGAATGACAGATATACCATGTGACATGATTTATCTAAGTTAAGTTCAACAAGAAGAGTGGCTTTGGGACTGGCCCTTGAAGGATATTAAGAATTTTGATAGGTGGAGACATGGGTGAAGCCATTCTAATTTGAGAGAAATATATGAATCAAATTGTTGAAGGAAAAAAGTACCTGTGTTCAGATAAGACAACGATTTCAACTTAAAAGCAGCACATGATTTAGTCATATAAAAGAATTCTATAAAGACAGGCTGAAGACATTGTGGACAATCCATAGAGTTTTTAGTTTATTGGGAAGTAATGTGGAGCCTCTGAAGACTTCTGAGTGGGAATAGATGTTATCAGAACTATGCTTTAGGAAGCCAAATCTGAGGATAAGTGAGCGCCAATACAGCACAGAGGGTAAGAGCATGCACTTGGGGTAGGACTTGCCTGGGTTCAAATCCTGGTTCCATTACTTTCTAGCTGTGGGACCTTGGGCAAGCTATTTAATTTCTCTGTGCCTCAGCTGTTTCATCAGTAAAGTGGGGGTCAATAGTGGTAACAGCCAAAGGTGGCTGTGAGTATTAAATGAAGAAAAAATATATAAAGTGCTTAGCATAGTATAAATGATCAATAAATGGTAGCTTCTATTTCTGAGAGAACAGCTTGAAAGCTGGTCAACATGTCTGAAAAGTGACAAAAACTATGCATCTGGATTAGAGTGGAGACAAGAAAGGAAGAGATACTAAAGACAAAAACAAAAATAGAAAAACCAATGGGTGTTAGCCAGAACAGAGCAGTGATCCTTGAGAAACGGGAAACAAAGGACATGAGTCCTTTGATTGTCCAGCAGACTGGTTAGAGTTTCCATGCCCCAGTGCAGGGAGGGGAACCCAGGCAGAGCTCAGCCACCTCCCCACGTTGAAGAGACACAACTGGGAGTCTGAGGAGGCGAGGGCAGCTGGAGGTCACAAGCAGAGCACTAAAGGGAGGCCCTGAAATCTTCAGCTGAGTAATGAACGATCAGCACATGGATGTCAGGAAACTACCTGAGGACGTGGAGAGAAAAGACCTGAGGACACAACCTCCAGACCTCAGACGAGGCAGAAAGAATTTATATTCCCACTAGCCAGGGTGGAAAGCCTTGTAATCGCCAGGGCTCCACGTAGAGTGTGGAAAATTAGTTATAGACTAACCACTGGGCTGGTCCCATCTAATAAATCTTAAAAGCAAGTCCTGAAGGGATCAAACTGTTTCAAAGCATCTGAGGATAAAGCTGAAGAATATTTATAGGAAAACAAAAAGGAAAATGATACTCAAGTTGATGGAGGTGTCCTCTGATTGGAAAGGAAGTGTGGGGAATGGAGACTGGCTTATTAGTACCTACCCTAGGAACTCTCTGGACCCCAGGTTCCTCCTCTGTAAAATGATGGGCTTCACAGATATCTCTACAGTCTTCTTCAGTTCCACAATTCTGTGAACTTGGTTAATTGAAATACCAAAGAAAACATCCCAAGAGGGAGCTCTTTTTTTGTGTTTTTTCTTTATCTATCTATCTATCTATCTATCTATCTATCTATCTATCTATCTATCTATCTATCTATCTATCTATCATCTATCTATCTATCTATCTATCTATCTATCTATCTATCTATCTATCTATCTATTGAACTGAATTGGGGGCCTCACCGCATTCAGGAAGCACTCCCCAGTTCAGCATGTGGTTCCTCCTGGGCCAGAGCCGGGATTCGATCCTCGGGGCTTCAAAGCGAGCACTTATCCCGCTGAGCCATCCCGGCTTTCCCATCTTTTTTTTTTTAATCTCCTCACCAAAAGCTATTTATTAAAACTAGACTTGAGAATGTCACAAAACACATTCTAGGTGCTGTACTGTGTGTGGTATGGAAGAAGAACTCTGGACTACACAGCAATCAGAGGACTTGAGCCATAGCTTTGGCTCAACCTTACTAAAAGGTATAACCAATTGCAATTTAATTGTTCAGGTTCTTAGTTTCCTAGATTAAGATAAAAGGTATAGAAATATATACTGTGCAAGTACTAGGGAAAGAGACTGAATTCTCACTATAGATAGCTAAAGAAGGCATTTTGGAGATGAACCTTGAAAGCACAGATGGAAACCAGGAGTAGGGGCAATGGTAATAACTTGCATAAAGGCTGCATGGTGAAGCAGAGGATATGCACTTTGGAGTTGGGTGAATTTTGTTTTAAATCCTGACCCTGGCTCTTCCAACTGTGTGACCTTGTACAAGTCATCTTTCTGAGTCTCAGTTTCCTCGAATTTAAAATATATAGTCTTACTTTGTAGCTTTAAGAATTAAAGACAATAGTTATATGGCCTCTAGCATAATACCAGGTATATAGAAGTCACTCTAAAAATAAAAGCTTTCATTATTAAGGGCCCAGAAACTGGAGATAGAAGGCACGATGGGAAGTAACAGGTAAGCAGAGGATGTGGCTGTACAGGTTGGTAGGAGCCAATCTATAAAGGGCCTAATCAATGTGGGGAGGGAGAGGAATGAAGCAGGCCTAAGCAGTTTGTTAGCTAAGGACCTACGGTTGGAAGTGGGGTTTGGTGGAGTTGGACTTGAGGTAGCCTAGGGTTGAGTCAGGGGTACAATTCAAGAGAGCCCATTGGGAAAATCTATGATAAAATGATGGGAAAATCAAGTACCAACAGTCAATGCCAGAGATCAAACCCAAAGTGTCATAGCAGGACTGGGATCTTGGAGTATGGAAGGGACGAGGCGTGGGTTATGAACAAGATGGTAGCAAGTGAGGAGTGTCTTAGGTAACTGCGTAGAGCATCCATGAATTATGCACAATTTGACTGTGGTGGGTATTTCAGGGTGCCGTAAAAGGTGAGGAGCAAGGCAGACATCTTAGGCTTTATATTGTACAATACTGGGGATGGGGAAGAAAGGGAATGTCAAGACATTGATATGGTTGAGATCTGTGACTCAACTTCTCAACTCTGGTGGAGGGCAAAGGGACATGGGAGAAGAAAAAAATTAAAGGTGATGTGATGAAGTTATTATAAAGAGTCCAGGTAGGAGGTATGTGAATCTGATACGACACCAAGGTAACGAGAATGAGAACAGAAGAAAAGTGACAAACGGACACATTGCAGGGAAAATTTCTGATAGGAAACGTTGACTCACAGGATGTTGGAGGTAAAGAGGAAAAACGGAGTGAACACCTACTAAGGTTTTGAGCTGTAAGATCTGGAAGATAGTGATGCTACTTAGCAGGGAACACAGAAAGAAGTGTAGGTTAACAATGATGAGAATCACAATGTAAGCAGCATACACCTGACCATTCTAAGGCATACTTAAATACCTTCAGAAGCTTGACCTCCACAATGCCACAGTTTTTACCACCTACCATCAACACCTAACCCATTTCATTCTTTTTTGGCAATACCTGTGACTCAAGCTAATAGGAAAGAAAAAGTGGTGAGCATGAATCTTTTGAAATTTATCCAGCACTTACCTTTACAGCTAATATTTTCCCACTTGGGACATGATATGCTCTATGGGAAGAAGAAAAATAACAAAATCACTTGGGATCGCTAAACAACCTACATAATGGTTAAGGACATAAATGTAAATCTGAAAACATGTGCAGCAATGGGATATATGATGCTTTCAAAGAACACTAATAAAATGAGTAATTTACATTTCTATTAAGCTTAATGGCTTACAGAATGATTCATTTACCTTAAAATAACCCTCTGAGGTAATGCTGGCATTATCCTCCTCCTTCTACAGAGGGGAACTTTGAAGCATAGAGAAGTTAAATAGGTTGTTTAGTGGGACAAAGTCAATTAAGTAGCAGAACTAGATCACCCCAGGTCTTCTGGCTCCAGATCCTGTACAACATCCTGTCAAGAGTGTGTACACGGAGCTTTTTGCTAGGCATTATACAGAGCCATATTAAATGGGCAGTTTTCCTTTTGTTTATTTCAATTATATATACAGAGCTACTATATCCCTAAATTTCATCAAAATAATCTTAAAGCACATGGAATTAACAATGGCTCAAGGTATAAATTCATATTAAGAAGTCATAGGGTTACAAGGCCCAATTACGTGGTTCATCTTTTTCTAAAGTTGGCTCTTTCAGTATTAAAAAAGCTTCAGGAGACGTTCCGTATTTTTTGGAGTGAAACTATATGGAAAACTAATGCCATCAACTATGGACACTGTTCTGGGCCCTCCCACTTCTCTCTGTCTCTCTCTGGCAAAAAAAAAAAGCTTCAGGACAGACAAGCTCTAATGATCAGATAGAGTGAAATAACTATAATGTAAGTCAAAGAAGATGAATACATTCATTTATGAAAAAGAGTAAGAATAAGGTTTGCAAAAATAAAATAGTATTATCTCATCAGACCTTTTGTGTTTAAATGAAATGTGGCCTTTCATATATGTATTGCAAGGAATGCATATTCTGACCCTTATCCAGGAACAATTTGCCCTATATAAAAACTTCAAAACGAACCATGCAACATGAACAATTGTTACTGCAAGTCCATAAAAGTATAAAGAAACAAATTAGTGTGGAAGAACTAAAATCTTACTCCACAGAGGATTTTGCACATTAGCCATCAT